>JAOXJP010227549.1:0-11284 GCA_025762735.1 Platanus orientalis | reverse complement strand
CACATAATCCTAACCCATTCGGAGAGGGTATGTGTGCATCTTAGACTATCGCAGGATCCTCCCTACCACTTAGGAGTGTCAACGAGTTTAGTTTTGTCCAGCTCAGTTCAGGCTCAGTCACATAAAATCCATCCTCAAACTCAGTTCAGGCTCATAAAGATAGGATTAGGATTGGTTTGTCAAGTTATTATATATATATATATATATATATATATATATATATATATATATATATAAAACGAAAAGAAAAGGTACAACAGCGTAATGATCCACTAATCCAATTTGTCTTGCTGAACATTATTATTGTCACAATATATATTTATATTCTTAATCAAACGAAGTTTAAACGAGCCAAGCTTATAGGGTTTCGTAAAACTAGGCTCAACTTCAGGGAACGAGTTTAAATCAAAGCCCAAGCTAGGTTCACCAAGCTTAAAACAAGGCTCAGGTTCAGCTCTTTTAACAGCTCTACCTACTCAAAACGACAGATCCTGATCATTACCTTTTTTTTTTTGGCTTTTTTACGTGTACTTGGCTAGCATGGGCATCACTTTCGTTTATATTTTTTTAGTTTTTGGTGTTTATTTCTTGAGTCGTTTTGATGTCGATAGTAATGCTGTTGTCGACAGTGAGAGTATTGCAAACGCGCAGAAGATTAGGTGCAAATGTATTTCGTTTTGTTTTATTTCTTGCCTCCGTGTCTATTTCAAAAAATAATAAATAAATAACTTTAAATTATATATATTTTAAAATAGCAATACTACTACCCTGTTTTCCTCTTCATCAACCCCTTCTCCATCCTCACCCCTCTCCTCCTCCCCTTTCCCTCTTCCTTCACCGCAGTCTCTTCGTCAGAACCATCATGCTCCCCACCGGCAAAGCCGCTTATCCTAAAGATCTGCGCCATTTATTCTTCAATCTGAACCCCACATCCTCAAGACGCCCCCATCCCCATCTCTTATGTTGCTGTTCATGTTCCTCTTCTGCAGTGGGATGGAGGGGTTGGTCCACTGCTTAAAGGCCCTGTCTCGTTGTCTTGAATTAAGTGGGGCTGCAAGTTATCCGAAAAAAAGATTGTATTCCAGTCTACATCTGATCCGAAATAAACTTATCCAGTCTGTTTATAAAAAATCTGTATCAATCCGTTTCATTAAATTTTAACAACATATAGAATAAAAAGAATAGGTTGTTGGATTTAAAATTAATCCAACAATTTTTAATAGCCTAATAACTAAAACCCTTAAAAATATATAAATTTTTTACTTCATATCAGTTTTATCTTGGTCTATAGCGACACCCATAGGTATTACCACAATTATGTCACAACAGCAGAAATTCACACCCATCACATAGGAGAAGAGATAGTGTTTTGCTCCATTCGACACCGTTGCTAGGCCATATGGCATCAAAGATTTTGGAGAGGATAAACATGATTTAGGAAAGGTTGCACCGGCAACGGTGACGACATATATGGAATTACCTATTTTTTATGGATATCCGAAATGCAGTCCAAAATCTGAATTATTTAAATAGTTAGGACATGGTATAGTTTTATAATAACCGTTAAAATAGGATGTGGAAAAGGATATCGTCACATCTGATCCGAATCCGGTTTGTTTGGTAAGAAAAGATTTTAAAAAAAATTACATATATAAAAAATAAAAAATAAAACATCTGTAATTTTCTACCCTTTTTCTATGGTTGTTTGGTTTCCAAGAACAATAAAAAGAAAAATTATATTACAATTTTCATGAGAAATGAAGGATTTTCAGGCAAGAATTGTGTGAAAATGATATGGTAACACACAAGAAAATAAAAAGTGACATGAGAAAATTTCAAAAATTGATGATTTCTTACTCTTAGCAACTAGACAGCTTTGAAAATGATTTTCTAGAGAAAATTTTGCCAAGAATCTAAAGAAAACCAGCTTTTTGTGACAGACAGGACAAAGAGAATTAAGACCATCAGCGTGGTGAAGTGTTGGCCATTCAGTGGAGATGGAAAGGAAATAAAAGAAGAGATTGAAAGGATGTTTCACCTGATGTCATATCGGAAATACCGTTGGTGGCTAGATGAGCCGGATATCATGAGATGTACTATGTTGTAAGATTCTTAGCAACAGAGGAAACGATTGCAGCTATAAGGATAAAACAGAGCAAGTTGAAAGAAGCCATGAACCTTGTGTTCAGAATACAATCAAATATTCTAAGAGAAACACACAAGACAATTGGCCTATAAACACAATAAACATTTATTTCGTTTTTGCCGTAGTCTTGCGAGGAGAGGATCCGAGCTCACAGAGGATAGATAGCATATGGATTTCTGTTGCGACGGTGTAGAGGTGACCATAGAGTTATGCATGAATTAACACACAAAAAAAAGTGTAATAAAGTAAAAATGGGACCCCTTTTTTAACCATACGTCAATCTGGTCAATACTACATGATTGCAACACATACCATGACTACATGGGATCTGAGTGGTAGAAAGTTGTACATTTAGATTTTTTTTAGAGGGAGCAAATGTAGTGTCCAGAATTTTGTGTGTCTTATTGTGTATTGGACACGTGGTTTTTGAATATGGTGCTTCTTTTAAATAGGAAAGGATGTTCTGTCAGGATGGTGTCTAGGACACCAGGGGATGTCACATAGAATAAAATGGGTGGGTGATGCATTTTTTGATTATGGAATATCCATTTTATTCCATATGACTTCCCCTGGAGTCCTAGGCACCAAATCCTGAACAAAACATCCTTTCCATTTTAAAGACATTCTAAATATTCATTAGAACACACTTTTTCTAGGCCAGAGTCTTTTTCCAGCATTGATTTTGTTATCCTTGATGATGATGATTCTTTTTTGTTCGCCCAGACAAAACTAGGTGTTGCGGGTTTGGTGGTGGCTACTGAAAACTTAGCAGCTCATAGTGCTCTCTTAAAAGTCATTGATCTTGGGGTAAAAAATTGTGGTCTTAATAAGAGATTTTGATACTATTATCTCTTGTATTAAACATGACTTGAATGAATGTTTTTTAGATTTTAAATATTTTGCTCTTGATAGTAAATTTATTGTTAAGGACTTTGAGGTCTCTTTTTCATGGGTTAATCGAGTTGCATACCAGACTATTCATGAGTTAGCCTCTGATGGTAGTACCTCTTCATGCTCTTTGGTTTGGCTTGTTCCCCCTCCTTGGTTCAAGGTGACTGCCCTTTCTGATGTAATGGCCTCCAAGGCTTTGATCCAGGTTACTTTTTAATATATATCATGCAATTTACCAAAAAAAAAAAGAAAGAAGGAATCAAATGTAAATTTTGTTTTCAAACATCCTGCGAATATCGAATGAACATGTTTGTTAAACAAATCAAACGCAGATGTGCTGACATCCACTTCGAATTCGTTCCATTTACAGCCGTATAGGGTTAAAATAGTAAAAACAATTTTCGAATGAAAAAACTAGTAAATTAAAAGCAAACACAAAAAAAAAGTGTTCAAATGAACATTTGCTTCTTGTTAAAAAGAAGCACTAACCTCACATGTCAGCTATGGTAAGAGGACACGATAGGACATATAAAATCCTAGACAGAACATCATTACAGATCTACTTTATAACTGATAGCGACGATATTAAAACGAGAGTGGATTGTATCTGCTCCCAAACTCCCAAGAGTCAGCATTATAAAAAAAAAAATAATAATAATAATAATAATAATAATAAAATAAATAAAAACCTCTCAACTCAAGGGTAATGAAACTGATAAAAGCATGTCCAAAAAAGGTTAGTCTAACTTTGCTTCAAGTGATATCAATTCTTTAATCTTTCAGGGATGCTTACAAGGATCGCAGTGGTGCTGCTGGTGGTTCTTCTTGGATGGGCTTACCAGGCCACTCTGCCTCCCCCTCCAAGGATCTGTGGCTCTCCAGATGGCCCTCCTGTCACTTCACCTAGAATCAAACTCAGTGATGGAAGGCATCTGGCTTACAGAGAGAGTGGAGTCCCCAGGGAGAAGGCCAAGTATAAGATCATCGTTGTTCATGGCTTCGACACCTGCAAAGACTTCATTTTACCTGCCTCTCAGGTATTTACAGAAAGAGAAACTCTGCTTGTCAACCCACTTCTTATGTATTATATGTACTTATCTGAAGCTATCCCAGTAATTTGATTCAAATCCAGTCCAATCTATCCAACTCCTAATCATATCTTTCATTTCCCTAATCAAATTTTCCCTCGGATTTAATCTGTAACAAAGACAAAACCACTCAGGCAGTCCCATACAGGGCAATTGTGAAGAACACATATGGGGGTACTTCCATCAGGTTGTAAGGATCATTCAGGGGATTGCAACCTACAATTCAATTCTTCCTATGTAGATGATATCTAGGCCAAAATTCAAAAGCTCATAAAGATACAGCAAACATATTGTTTAAGTATCAAAGATGGAACTTTATCATCAGTTTGATTTTTGATCCTAGACCTAGAATATCTCCTTTCTTTCCATTTAAGAATATTATTATACTAAAACTATTAGATCCTTTTATTACCCCCCCCCCCATCCAAAAAAAAAAAAACCTTAGATCCTTAATAATCCAAAGATGCAAGGGAACCAATTGAAGTACTAGACATACAGTAAGACCATAAAACAGAAGATTGATAGTACTGGAAGTTGGAAATAGATTACATATTGTAGGGATTTTTCTTCTTCTTTCTTTTGGGTGGTTCTGCAAAGAAATAGAATGACCCACAGAATGCCTCTGTAAAATATGCTATCAGTGATAGTGAATTTGAGTATTTTGTGGTTTACAGGAACTTATAGAGGAATTGGGGATATATTTTGTGTTATTCGACAGAGCAGGGTATGGGGAGAGTGACCCAAACCCAAAACGCTCAGTGAAGAGTGAAGCCTTTGACATCCAAGAACTTGCTGATCAGTTGGAGTTTGGGTCAAAGTTTTATGTTATTGGAATCTCTATGGGAGCTTACCCTGCTTGGAGCTGCCTCAGATACATTCCACACAGGCATTTACTTAATAACTCCAAGTTCCTAGCTTTTAGATACTTGAATTATTTTGCAGTTTCATGCTTTCTGTCCCTTTTGATCCTTTAGAACATTTGTTTCACTTACTTGCAGGCTAGCAGGTGTGTCCTTGGTAGTTCCTATAATCAACTATTGGTTGCCTTCTTTTCCTGCCAACCTATCAAATGCAGCCTATAGGAGGATGCCAGTGCAGGATCAATGGGCATTTCGAATTGCACACTATGCCCCTCGACTACTGTATTGGTGGTTGACTCAGAAATGGTTCCCTTCATCTGCGGCCGTGGAGAGGGACATGGCAATTTTTAGCAACAAAGACAAAGAAATCCTGAAGAAGATGGCAGAAAGCCCAACAACTGCTGAGGTAGTTACTTCTGCTACCTACCAAAGGTCTCTATAATTTGTTTTTGTGTGTTTTTGATCTATATGGTATTAGAAGCTGCTATGGTTCTTGAAACCATATATGCATAGATGTCAAATGGGGTTTTACTATGTGATCAATCACTCAAGTCCCAATTGAAACATTTAAGGAAAAAATTATGTTTCTAATTGCAGGATAAGACGCGACAACAAGGTGTGTTCGAATCTCTGCATCGAGATTTAATGGTGGTCTTTGGAAATTGGGAATTTGACCCCATGGATCTAAATGATCCATTCCCTCACAATGAGGGCTCTGTTCATATCTGGCAAGGCTATGAAGATAGGCTAACACCGTTTTTGCTACAACGCTATGTCTCAGAAAGGCTACCTTGGATCAAGTATCATGAGGTTCCTGATGGAGGACATTTGATCCTGTTTGGTGATGGTTTATGTGACACCATCTTAAGGGCACTTTTGCTTGGAGAGGAGCCCTCTAATTTATAAGCCTAGTTAAGTTGTAATGTTGTTTTCACTGGTAACATGGCTCCGTATGATAATGATATTAAAATGCTTCGGTAACAACTATAGACAAATGGTGGGATTGCCTTTTCATTTTTTGAAGGGAATGTCTATTACGTAGTGCATTTTGTCAGGTTTTATTATTGGTTAGTTTAGTATTTGGCTGGCTGGGTGGCAAAGAAAAAATCTGTAACCTGGGTACCGTTTCGGGGTTCATCAAAATTGACATGTATCCAAATAATTGGGATTGTGTCTAATATCCCACATTGCATAGCGAGGTTGTGATCTTATGCTTATATGTAAACACTTCCTTACTTGGTTTAACACGATTTTGGAAAAGAGCATGTGGTTCAGCCTGAAAAACAAATTCAGAGCGATAAGAGAGTGGTCTCATGTTGGGATGCTCAGAACTGAACAATATCAAGCCAAGTTAGGCTGGTAGTTACAATTGGTATCAAATCCGGATCCGCTTCGTGGTGTGTACACAGGGACGTGTGGTTCTCAAAGGAGAGTGGATTGTAATATCCCACATCGTCTGGTGAGGTTGGGATTTGTGCTTATATGTAGGCACCTCTCTACTTAGCTTGACACGTTTTTAGGATAGAGCATGTGTCTTAGCCCGAAGAACAAAACTGAGGCAGGAGAGTAGTCCCATGTTGGGATGCCTAGAATCGGACAATATCAAGTCGGGTTGGACCGCGTTGTTATAGTGTGTTGGCTTGCGGCATGGTTATTCACTCTGATGGCTAGTTTGATAGCATTCCTTTTGTGTGTTTGTCTAGTTTGATATTATTCCTTCTGTGTGTTTGTCTTAAGCCAAAAGACCAAGATGTAAGGACCTTTTAAATTGAAGTGTTCATGGGTTTTCAATTTTGTAATATAAAAAATAAAAAAAAAAACCATGCTTTAGTATAAATCAAGAAACCTCTTTAATCTTAAGCACAATATTTGGTTCATTTATGCCTTTTGATGCAATTGGGCGTTGAGGGATGAATCTTGTTAGCCAATTGAACACAACCTTCTACGAACATGTTGATTTTCACAAGAGAAAAAATACCAAGAGCAATGGAATTAGTTGATTTTCACATAGAAAATACCAAGAATTTGGGGTAGGGAACAAATCTCAATAATTGAAAACTTTATTCAATAAATTCTCCATTACATTGCTTATTTATAGACCAAAAACCCAAAAAATAGAAAATCCCTACACAAATCTAAAGAAATTCGTCCAAAACATCGTCTGAAAGTATTCTAATCACATGTGTTTTATTTGAATGAGATTTTCACCTTAATTTTAGCCTAATTTAAATTTTTTTTGTGAAATAACAAAACTACTAAATTACCACCCCCAAGTCAAGCTGGTGCTTGTTGTTGCATCAGGAGTTGTTACACAAGTGCTAAATCATGGGTGTTGTGTACCCATTGAGCACAAACAGGTTGCAATTGTATAGCGGTATTTGAAAAAATATCTTAGGGATGCCCTAAAGCGCACATGGTATCATTATAAATATACAAACCAAAACTATGAAAGCCTAGAAATATACATGCCCAGTTGAGATGTGATATGATTGCATCGCGGTGCCTAAAGACACGATATAATAGATTGCAGTTGCATGCCTAGCAACACTAACTATGAGAAATCTATTGATTCACATATGATGTGTGAACAACGAAAATTTTGTATCATAGTCAGTAGCTATATATGGATAATGAGGCATGCAATACATATGGTGAGCTGAAACAATGGTTAAAGAACATAACATAATAGTAGCCCTTGAAGTCCTCTTTCCAACGCATCAAAAATTTCGTCAATCAAATACTTGTGTGAAAAATTATGCTATCTAGAAGCCACACTATTCAAAACCTTTCAAATTATTAATTTATGCAAATTTCCCTTTTTAACTCAAATAACAATCATAATCTTCTAAAAATTCTCTCATACTAAAACTAATACTTAACAAATAAAATTTCATAATAAAACAAAAATAGTTAACAAAAGAAAACTTTTCTAAATAAAAAAGAAACCATAATTATTTTTCTACCTTGATGATTTTTCTTTGAAAAATATCCTATATGAAATCACTGGTTGCCATGGGTTACTGTATCACCTTTCATCATAAAATTAGAGGACAACTACTTCATCACCATAACATTTCAGCAAATGAAATCATACATACAAGTATTCCATTTCGTTCAGTGTACGCATGACAGTCTCGTACAATCATTGCGAATCCATATAATTAATGACTAAAGGGAATTTGAATTACTATTGCCTTCCGGAAAGCATCTCCAACTAACAAATGGAACAATTGTTTGCCGTCGTCATCTTCTTGCTCCCCCTCTCACTTGATGAAATCGGCAATCGATGACGTCTCAAAAAATTCGTGGCATCTCATGGCTTCCCCCTCTAGACTCCCATTGGCATTGAACTCTCTAGCGTCCTCCCCTTCATTGTCCCCTTCTCACATTGAATCGCATGCTGGAAGCGGCAACCTATGGTCTCCTGCTTCACCAAACTCTTTATCGCCCCTTTCCGACCCAATCAAGTCACCTAGAAGCAAGCTCTCCACCCCCGTGTTTTCCCCTTATTTGCACCCTCAACTAGGGATCTCTCATTCTACCATGTTGCCACTAGGTTGTGCAGCTGTGAACCAAGACAAAGAGGATGCCCAAGTCTCTTCTAACGATTACGAAACCTTACTGCCTTCTTCAATCTCAGACTCTAAAGAATATGTTTCTAAAGACGACCCCCAATAAGAACTTTGCGAAAGGCTCTTCTTGATACAACCTGTCAACGCTCTTTGGGAATAATCATTGCTAATTATGAAGATTTTGGAAATCGTGGTGATTCATCCTCAAGTGCTCGAAGCAATCTAGAAAGGTCTGACTTTGAAGCCTCTGATGTTGTTTCTGGTAGTTCTAAATCCCCCTTTTGTGCCAGGCATGGGATTTTGTTCACCTCCTTAATGAACGCTTAGGTCCACTGGGCGTTAGGAGGTAGACACACCAATGTCGAAAAGTGATTTACAATTTTTTTGGGGGGGGAGCTTATCACTTTTTGGCGCTGATGTGTCTGCCCCCTGATGCCCAGTGGATCTAAGCATTCATTAGGGAGGTGGAAAAAATCCGCGGGGTCTGTGCCAGGTACACACATATCCAATTCCTTTTTTCCTTTTAATTTAATCACTCTTATTATTGCTTGCCCTTTACCTACCCATTGTTCCTCTATCTCTGTTATCTTATGCTCTCTGGAATCCAATTCGCACTTGCAAAAAATATTGTGCCAATTGTGAAAGACATTGGAGTGGATATAATCATGGACAAAATAGGTTTACATATTGTGCATGATAAAGGTGGATCTATTAAAATGTTTAATTTTCTGGCTAAGAAGCCCCCTTCCTCCAAGAAAGGTGACAGAGCACTTAGAGAATTAAATGATCTTTAGTGGGAGATGAAAGATCCTTAGCTGGAACGTAAGAGGGTTGGGTGGTGTTTAGAAGCGCCATATGGTTAAGACTTGCATTGAAAATTGTGATCCTGACATCTTAATATTACAAGAAACAAAAAAGACTAAAGTATGCAAAAGACTCCTCAAAAGCATTATTGGGAAAACAATTAATGATTCGGTTTATCTCCCTTCAGTTGGGGCATTGGGTGGAGTATTAATCGTCAAGGATTCCTAACTGGTTTCAAATATGGATGTTTCTTTTGGGACTCATTCAACCACCATCTCATTCTTAAATCTGAACTCTGGTTTGAATGGCTTCTCATAGGGGTTTATGGACCTTCCTCATATTCTAACCATCAGGCATTTTCGGATTAGTTCTATCTTATTCGATCTCAAAGGAGTAATCTGTGGGTTGTTGGTAGTGATTTCAACGCCACTAGATCTCCTTTTGACAAGAGTTTGAGAGGCCGAATCACAAAGAAAAAATGGGAATTAAACTCTTTCATGTCCTAGACAGGCCTTACAAACTCACATTTGCTTAATAGTCACTTCACATAGACCAATGGTAGAGAAACCTCTATTCTATGTCGATAAATCCAAACCATTCAAGTTTGAGAGCATCTGGGCCTTGCACCCTGTCATTAAATCCAATATTGACTCTTGGTGGAAGGAATGTTTTGTTATTGGAAGAGAAGGCTTCAAATTTTGTCAGTAGCTCAAATTTGTGAAATGCAAACTCACTACTTGGAATAAGAATACTTTCGTGAAACTCAACTAAAAATAAATATTAAGTTTTGAGATTTCAAATCTTGATAAACAATATTCGGAAAACATGGGAATCCTGGTGATTTTGCAGACTACTAGGTTGTCACCTATGGTGGAGCTTGATTCTTTACTTTGATATGAAGAGATGTTCTAGAAACAGAAATCCAAATATAAATGGTTGAAGGAAGGGGATGACAATACTAAAATTTTTCATAGAATTGCGAGTGGTAGAAAAAGGAAAAACCTCATCACTAAATTAATGATTGATGGCAATGAAGTGACTAACTTTGAGAACATAATAAATGTTACTGCAAATTTCTATGAATCTCGCCTTTCTTCTAATATGACCCTTTCTCTTTAAGAACCATTTTCTGAAGAGGAAATTATGCATACGATTTTCAACAAAGACAAGGACAAGCCCCCAGGCCCAAATGGCTTCTCAATGTTCTTTTACCAGATCAATTAGGAGCTGATTAAAGATGATTTGATGAAAGTCTTTAATGAATTCTTTAAAAGGTACATTCAATAGAGGTGCTAAAGCTAAATCCATTGTCCTCATCCCCAAGTCTCCTAGTGCCTCCTTCACAAATTATAAACCAATCAGTTTAGTAGGAAGCCTCTATAAAATCATAGTAAAAGTCCTCTCATACAAACTAAGGAAGGGTCATGTCCCATGTTGTTTCAAATACTCAAGGATCATTCATAAAAGACATAAAAATCATTGATGGAATCCTTGTGACAAATGAATGTGTAGACTCTTGGAAGAAATATGGTTTTCTGGCTAATATGCAAAATTGATCTTAAAAAAGCATTTAATAAGGTAGATTGAGACTTACTCAAATGGGTTTAGACAAAGAAAGGCTTTGGCCCTAAATGGACAACTTGGATAATGGGATGTATTAGATCCTCATGTTTTTTTTAATATTCCTCAATGACACCTCTAAAGGTTTTTTTTTAATGCTTCAAGAGGCCTTAGACAAGGAGATCCACTCTCTCCATTTTCTTTTCTCATTGGTTGTTGATCCTCTCAGTGCTCTACTATCTCATATTGTTTGGGTCAATTTGGTTAAAGGTTTCAAGATTCCTTTCAAAGATCTCATCTTCAATTTGCGGACGACACTATTATTTTTGTCAAGCCCTCCTCAACAGATCTCAAGGCTGTCTC
>JAOXJP010227548.1:0-11284 GCA_025762735.1 Platanus orientalis | reverse complement strand
CACGGGCCGCGGCAGATGGGGGAATCAATTCACTTTTGGAGTTGTCACTTCACCCCCCCCCCCCAAAAAAAAAAAAACAAGAGTGAATTGATTCCCCCCCTCTGTCTCGGCTCCTGAGCGTTGCAGAGGGGGGCGGTGCAGAGGATATCGCCCCATGCTAGGGGCAGGGCATGAGCTACTATGTCAATAAGCTGTGATTGGCCTAGTACGTCCTGCTTGGCCCTTTTGGACTCACAAGCCATAAGGAATAGTTTAGGGTCTCTTTTTTTTTTTTTTTTGGTGCAATGGTAGCAGCTTGGGTTGTCCAGTGTGAAAATGCTGGTTTGAGTCTCCTGAACAATCATTTTGTGCAGAAAACCAAAGGTTAGATTTGTTTCCTATCCAAGCCTCCCAACACTCCATTATTATGAGACCAATATTGGGTGGTAATGACCTTCAAGCCATAAGGAATAGTTTCATAAAACATTTTTGTATCCTCAAGCTTCTCTTTTTCTTTTTTTCTTTTTTCTTTTTGTTAAAATCATAAAAACACAAAGAAGAAAAGAATGAAAAATGAAAGAAAAGAAAAAAAGCTTGTTATGCAGTAATTATAGAAAGCAGAATGCAGGAACGATATCTGCGCGCATTGGACAAATCCTGTCCAGCCATCAAACTAGAGGTGTGAACAAGCTGGACAAAGCTCAACTTATGCTCATCACACAAGGATCAGGCTCTCATCACGAGCCTGAGGTACTCAAGCTCACTGCTTCTGGTGCAAATCTTAAAGCCCCGTAGCTCATTAGCCAAACGGCTCCTCAAGGCTAAAAGATATGGCTGGTTAAAACAAGGCTAATAGCCCGTATTAGAACAAGCAATATATATTATTTATAAATATATTCAATGGATAAATATAATATAATAAACTATATCCATATGTACTATATACATTATCCTCAATAATCAGCTCAAGTATACTTGAGCGTACTACATAAATAAATAAAAACCAGAAAAAACCCAAAAAAAACATTTTTTTGTTCATGCAGCACATTCAAGTGCTTGAGTTGATCAGATAATGAGTCCAGCTTTTAGTAAGCTGAGCATGTTGCTGTTCACCAGTTCACCTCAAGCTCACTTAGCTAAACTTGCTCAATTGGAGGTTCAGGCTCAGGCTCAGCTCCGCAAGCTTGAGTTCTGATCCGAGCCATGCTAGCTAAACTCACTGAGTTTTCAGCCCCTAAACAACCTGGTCACAGAATACATCAATAATCTCAGTTGAGATCGTCTCTTGTCCACAAATAATCTTGTGGATTTAGGAGACATACACATACCCCAAAAAAAGTAGTGTTTTTACTTTTTTGGGTATGTGTATGCCTCCAAAACCCACAAGATTATTTGTGGACAGGAGACAGATCCTTTTACCAATAAAAGGACCGACCAATGCCACCATAGAATCTCTCACAGCCTTGCCGGTACCTTCTGTATGCGGGGCTTAGTTTGAGATCGCCTGATTTCTTGCTCATCATCTGAAAATAAAAGATATCAAACACTCATGTGTGTTACTTCCTACTCAACTTCTGCACCATAGAACTTGAAAAGGATTCAGTTCCGGTGATTCTACTTAACTGGGGAGTCGTCTCTCTTTATATGTAAATTCAAGTGGGATGTAGAATTATTGAATGATATCTAGAAGATCTACCTCTGTTTTTACTTTTTACTTTTTACTTTTTATTTTATTTTATTTTATTTTATTTTATTTTTTAAGTGAATTGAGAAGATCATACATTTTATAGGCTGGGATTATGTACGGAAATCAGTCTTTCCTGATGTATTAGAATGACATCAGGGTCTGAAACATTAGTGCCAAAAATTGGCTTTCACTTTTTGGGGGGTGTTTATCACTTTTCAATACTGATGTGTCCACCCCTGATGCCATTCTAATACATCAGGAAAAGTTTATTTCCGTACCTAATCTTTTCTGATTTTATAGATATCAACTTTGGAATTAGATAATAATTAAGTAAAAGAAGTGGTCATTTTTATCTTAAATGAACTTATTATATTATTACTTTAAGACAGATCCCAACACCGTAGTTGCAAGGGACAAAATAAAGATGTAATATGAGGCTCTCACCTAATAAAGTGATAAAAAGATGGTCCGGAGCTAGGGCTTTGGCCTTTCGGTGTAAGAAAACAAAAGCTCATTCTCCCTGGTTGAAGAAGAATTCAGACACTATAATTTTATATAAAATAAGAAAAAGAAAAGAAGCCAAATATAATGTGTAAACAAGGCAGAATCGATGAAGCTGAAGACGGGATCCTTTGTAGCTTCATATCATGTTGTTCGAGTGTAACTCTTACTACAGAGTGACGCATGAGGAAAATAAGAGTAATAAAGTCACCTTGCACCAAGCAAGGTAAAAATAAAACAAATTTAATTGCCCCTAAACATTTTTTTCACCACACGTCACTCTGTGGTGAGAGCAACACTCAAAAACAGCTACAAAAGATCATCCAAATAAAGGGAGCTACAGAGGATCCCGAGTGCCCAAAATGGGTCCACCTGTCTTTCCATTTTAACCTCTTCACATGAGATAAGCTTCAGCCCAGTAGAACTATGCCCCAAGCCAAACAAGGGGCTCTCAACCTTGGTTGTTTGAATAAATTTAAAATTTAGAAAATTGAAGGGCATTCGTAGGGAACAATTGCAATTTATAGAAAGAAATAAATGTTCTGTCCAGGTTTTGGTGTCAGGATGGTGTTAAGGACACCAGGGGACATCACACCCATTTTATTCCATATGATGTCCCCCGGTGTTCTGGACACCAAATACTGGACAGGTCATTTGCTCCCTTGAATGAAAATTTGGTTTATGAGGGTACCATACAGCTGGCTAATCCAGAGGATGCCCTTTCCAGATAGAAAACTGGATTTGTCATGTCAGGACTTCACATGGCAGATAGTCACTTTCACTTTAGACCCTAAAGGAAAGGGGAAAAAATGAATTCATAATATAGTAGGAAATGCTCATAAGCACTATTATCGCCGGCTACCTTTAACATAGTACTTTGTTGGCTGTTCAAGTGTTGAAGTAATAAGCACTATCAAAATACCAAAGTGCTCAAAAGTGTTTTATTAAGAAATGGGTTGTGACATATGCAAACTGATCATAAGTGTTTTATTAAGAACATATGTTGACATTAATTATTTGTGGCAGAAGACTGTGTGGAACTGGTTAAGGAATTTCGATTGCACTCTAGCCAAACCAACTTGAACATGACCTAAAAATGATTTTTCTAAAGGTTCAACTTGAAACCAAACATATGAAGAACTTACTATGTCTGGTCATAGGCTCCAATGTTATATGGAGAGTCATTTCTCTTGGTACTAATTATTCCTTAATGTTGAAAGACATTAGACGCCATGGCAAGACACTTGTCGTTACTTGATTGGTAGAGTTAAAATAAAGAAATGTTGTATTAAAGAGAAAACTTATTCTCTACAAATGGTTAGAATATTGGAGATTATAAAAAGTCTCATTTGGATGCAATATTGGTAAGAAATATCTCTGGAATAAACAGCCTTGTAGCCTACCAATTAAAAGCATTTGTACCCGTAGTCTTGAACGACAAGCCCACAAGTATCAAAGCTTCTTTAATCCATCAGTGATATCAAAGTGCAAACATGATTGGGATCATGGTTGTTGTGATTTAGTCCATGAGATGAGATGTGCTATATCAATTTTTATTTTATTTTTTAGTTTACTAGAAAATCATCTCTTTGTATGCAAAAGAGAGAGAAACCAAAAACAAATGAGAAGAAGATAAGAAGAATGAAGAAAACTTATATGGGCTTAAAGAAATCAACCAATCTCCACCTATTAGCCAAAAAAAAAACTCTACAGTTTTTTTCTAATAAAATTTGCATCCTTTAGAAAGCTTACAATTCTGAATCAATTAGAAAACACCAACTGCTCCAACTAATTACAAATCCCATGTATGTTCTTTTTTATTTATATTTTATATAAGACTATAAAATTAAAATTCTTATAAGAATAATTTTTGGGATTCATTATTCAGATTTATATCTCAGGTTTTTCCTAGCCCAATAGTATTAAAAAAAAAAAAACCAGTAATATTATTTTTGGATGGATTAATTTATTGGTGATTTTGTAAAGTAGTTATTTGATTAAAATAAATTTGTTGGTGATTCTACAAATTAGTTATTTGATTGAAATAATTTAATTAAAATAATTATTTTTATTCAACAAAATTTTGTTTGATTATTGATAATTTTGTATATTAGATGTTTGATTGTATGTGTGAGATAACCATTAATTAGTGGGTTAAATACTTTAAAAATTTTTAATTTTATTAACTTAAAACACTTGTTTACAATTTTGTTGAAATGTGTTTGCATCTGGTTTTACTATTGCAAATGAATAAGTGAAAAGTGAAAAAATAAATGGAAGCAATTTTAGTATGTGAAAAAGTAGAATAAGACATATTCTATAAAGGAAGAATGTTGATCATATTTTGGATACACCTATTCTTGAAACACATGTTGAAAATACAAATGCTAATATTAGAAGAGAATATGACAAATATTTAAAAATAAATAAAATAGTTAGAACTAGTAATTGACTTTCATGGAACCTGAGATTGAAATACTCTTTGAAGAATATAAGTTTGCTAAATAAATGTTTAATGTTATTATTGTTTCTTATGGTCAAATTTATGAGTCTTACATTCAAATTCTTAATAGAAAAATACTACTCTTTTAAGATGAATAATGATAATAATATAATAGACCACATAAATAAAATGAATGTAATAGAAAAGAATTACGCTAAAAATTATATCCTTGAAAAAATACAAATATCTACAATTTTACATAGTTTTCCAATATCTTGCAAACTAATATTAATTGTCTTTAATTTATCGAGCATAACATTGACAATCCATAATTTACCTACATTGCTGGGTTTAAAAGCTAAAAGGAAAAAAGAAAAATAGATAAATAAATCAAGAATTGTGAAAAAGTTTAAGAAGGGAAAATCCTCTGTTAAAGATAATTAAAAAAAGTGAAACCAGATATGACCTTCAATAAATACAAAGCAAGACTTTCGCTGAAGGATAATACACAAAAAAATGGGACATAAATTGTAAAGAAATATATTCACCTCTAGCAAAGTTCACTTTAATTAACAAGAATAATATTGGCACTAGTTGCACACTTTGACTTAGAATTATATCAAATCGATATAAAAAATAGTATTTTTAAATGGTGAACTTAATAAAGAAATATATATGTTACAAACTTGAGAGATAAAAAAATTTTAGACAAGAAAATAAAATATCCAAGCCTTATAAAAACATTTTATAGTTTAAAACAAGCTTCTAGAATGTAGTATTATACTTTTCATAAGGTTGTTATTGAATTTGGTTTCACACCTAATTCATATGATCGTTGTGTGTATTCATTGAATAGTGGGAATACATTTCTAATAATGATTTTGTATGTAGATGATATATTTTTAGCTATAAATTGTATTTCTTTAATTCATAAAACAAACTAATGGTTATCTTTTAAATTTGAAATGAAATATATTGGAGATGCTAACATTGTATTGGGTATTAGAACAACTATAACCATATATTTATCCAAAAAAAAACATCTAAAATTAATATTGAAGAAATTTAAAATGCAAAATTGTAAATTAGTAAAAACTCTTATATCTAAAGGAACCAAATTAAGCAAAAATATGTTTTTAGTTAATTAAAATGAACAACATGAAATGAAATCTATTCCATATTCACAAGCCACTACAACAAAAATGAGTATTTACGGCATGACATTAACGACATTCAGACAATGAACACCATAAATGGTGAGT
This sequence comes from Platanus orientalis, assembly GCA_025762735.1. Taxonomy (NCBI): domain Eukaryota; kingdom Viridiplantae; phylum Streptophyta; class Magnoliopsida; order Proteales; family Platanaceae; genus Platanus; species Platanus orientalis. The sequence continues at coordinate 5,412 of JAOXJP010227548.1, read as the reverse complement.
ATTTGTTGCGTTCTTTTTTAAATGTCGTTAATATCTACAGTTTTTTTATAAGTAATATCTACAATTAGGTCTACATTAACAATGTTCTTTTTGGGAATGTTGTCAAAACACTTATTACGGCATGCATTTGTCTGCCATCTATTTTAGAAGCTATTTACGACATGCATTTCCATGCCGTGTATGTTAGAAACTATTTACAACATACATATGTATGTCGTATATGGTAGAAACTATTCACGATGTGTATTTGCATGTTGTACATATTAGAATTATTTACAGCATGCCTTATATGCCATTTATATTAGAAACTATTCATAGCATGCCTTTGCATGTCATTGAAAGGTTTTTGAGTGTGAAAAATTTTGTAAGGTTTTTGTTCTCGCACACTCTCTATCCTCCTTAGCCAATAGACCCACCTCCTTCATTTTCTCCTTTCACTCTCCTCTATTGAAACCAGACTTTGTTACTCCAATTTGCTCTCTTCTCTATTGTTTTGATATCAACTAGCTAGTTACTCAAAAAATTCAGCCAAGTTACTCGATTCTATTCAATTCAACTTGGTGCCAAAACTCATATGAGTTTTTTAATAACTCAGTTGAGTAACTCTTTTTGTATTTCATCTTATTTTATACTAATCAATTGGTAACTAGGGACGAGTTACTGAATAACTTGGATTTACAAACTTCTAACTCACCGAACCAATTCAACTTTTTAAACACTGATCTTATCTCTACTTCCCATGCCTTCTATATAATTTTAGTTATACTCAATGTATTTATGCCAACAACCCGCGTTGCGGCTAAACAACACACATAGGGGCCATGGTTTGGTACATGTTGCATGGTGTGAAAGAGTATGTTTTTAAGCCTGTGAGAGATTCGCTTCTCATTGTTTTTATTCATTGTGTTAAACCTAATGCTCCCCTCCCCAATAACCCACTTGCTTTGCTTTAGTTTCTTCTTCCCACACGGTTCTGCACTTCCTCTTTAACTTTCAAATTTCCTTCTTATTAATAAAGTACGATTTTGCTTTTCCAACTTTCCTACCATAGTTTGTTGTCAATTCACCAAATTGATTCTTTCACTCGGTTGAGTTGACTCAACTCACTAATCCTTAGAGTTGAGTCACTTGCCTAACTCATAGTTTACAAACTAACTAAGTTGGCTTAGGGACTCGGGAGAGTTGGCTCAACTCAAAAGCCTTGCAAGTCGAGTCAACCCTTCAACTCGGACAGGTACCAGCATAAACTGAATCATTAATTAGAGTCACGTGACTCTTATGACTCAAGTGAGGTTTTTTTTTTTGGTAGGGATTGTTCGTGGTTTTTTTGTGTTGTTTTTGGGAGAAGTTGTCTCAAAGTAGGCAATTTTCTCCATGAGGGAGAGGGTGTCAACACCAAATTTTGGTGCATCTTCTAATATGCGCTTCTAATCAAGTTAGCAAATGGCCAGAGCAATTCTTCTCCAATCCTTCTTCTAAATCCAAATTGAGCCAAATCTGGTCAATCAAGTCCCTATTCTCATCCTTTCAGTTTATTTTATTAGTACTATTTTTTCATTATATTATATTTATTCTTATTTTAGTACTTAATTGATTTTCTTCCATTACCAATCTTTCATTCATTTTATTATTTTTAATAATATATTTTTTAGTATTTATAATTAATATTATTAGTATTTGTTAGTATAATTATTATTATCTTTTTATTTTTTTCCTATTTAATATAATATTACTATTAGCATTATTATTATTTAGGTGTAGTATTTTTAAAATTATTATTATTATTATTATTATTATTATTATTTTAGCATTATACATAAATATATATAGTTCAAAATAAACATCTATCTAAAAGTGATATGCTTAAAGTAACAAACTTTGTGTCATTTAGCGGTCCATGTTTTTTTTTCTTTTCCTTTATCCATCATTTGCCCTACTCTCACCTCTTCTAAATTGGCATCTTGTGGTTTTTTCAATCTTTTTAATTCACTTTACACAATTACAAAACCCCTTTTCATTGTCTTGACAAGAGATCTTCCTAAATCTTTTCGGTCTACTCTGTCTTACCCTCTCCTTCCTTTCCTTTCTCATTCCATTATCTTCTTCTACCTTGTAATCAGTTCTATGTGCCCCTCAAAAATAATAATAATACGATTCGTCATATGATATTTCATTCTCAAACTTCCTCTTCCATGTTTCATTTCTGCGTTTTCTTTCCACGTTGTCTATTTTCTGTTTTGTGTTTTTAGCAATAGAGGGTTTGAAATCCCATTTTATTTTATGAGTTTTACATTATGTTAGGAATCATGGTTCTTTAATATGTCCTCTTTCAGCATCATTTAATTTCGATTGTTGATAATGGATGGGTAAGGAATGGGTGTCTCTTTGTAGACTATCAAGTGAATATAGAAAATGAGTACGAGACTTCTTAAACATGGCTCAAGCAGATACGGGGGACTGTGAAGAGATCTTGTACCCTTTTGTGAAATGTGAAAATTGAATAAGACGAAAGTTTAAAGTTGTGAAAGAGCATTTAGTGATAAAGGGGATGGATTATACTTAATACTTGCACTACTTAGGTTTTACATGGGGAACGAGTAAGTGCATTTATTCATTGTGAAGACGTTGAGAGGCGGGACACATATACAATGTATATCGATGTGTTTGTTTAAGAAGAGGATTTGGCACAACCAACTAATGAAAGAGGAGAGTTGGAGTTCACACACTTGTTAGAATATGCTAAAACTCCTTTATACCCAAGTTGTACAAAGTATACAAAACTGTCAACAATCGTAGCCTTATACAAGCATAAAACTACACATGGTTTATCCAATAAAAGTTTCAACGAACTGTTGGAGATAATTCATGACATGCTACCACATGACAACACACTTCCCGACTCAATTATTCAACCAAGATGATTGAGGCCCAAAACCACATGGATCCCACCTAAAAGATGGATTATTGGGTGTGTATGGCCTGGGTTTAGGGTTGGCCTTGGTGCGTCCAAGAAAAGGTCCATTTTGTATATTATAGGCTGACCCAACCCTGTTTGATTGGCCAGAGGAGAAGGAAGCCGTGAAGGCTAGCTTGGAATTGCCATAGACCGCTCCCACCAATCAGTTCAGCTACAATGCATGGGCCAGGGCATGACAACTGAAGTTTGATCACTTTATTTAAGGTACTTTACCTTGGCCCAGCCCACGGGCTGAAATATATCATGCCAATCAACAACCAATCCTTTAGATTAGCAACGTATTTAGTGCCTAAGTTTAACTTAGCACTCTAGTGTACTTTGTATTGGATACTTCAATCTTCATCTCATAATGATATTCTTTGATGACTAATTTTGCACATGGTTAGAAACTAATGGGCTTTAAATTAACACATGGCAAATGCGCACATCTTCTGGTCGCTATTTAAGATGCCATATTTAAGAATTCAACCCATGATAATTTCAGGCCCAATATTATGTTTTGGGCCAGCCGCACAGGGACCATGTCGCAAACCTTAGCCCAGTCTAAGTGAGGCCTGCAATCGCATAGTGCTACCAACGAGTTGTGGCTGGTCAGCCCATTAGCCCAACCTACCTGTAAAACTAAGCCAAAAGCTGCCATGGACCATGGTGAAGGATCCATCCACTTCCCATAATGGTGAGCTCACATGATCTCCAGTCTGACTGGACAGGTATCTATTGTATCTTTATTGTAATACCCTCTTTGACCCATGTGTATTGACTGAAACAGCCTTTGTCAGGCCACATGCCACCTACTAATTGGTAATGGAGTGATCTCTGTCCATTCAGACAAGAGATGATTCAAAATCCATAATGGTTACAGGAGTTGCTTTTTAGACGTGGAGTTCCAGAAATTATGGCAGAATCCTCGGGTGGATTGTAATCCTGCTTTTGTTGTTTTTCTAGCTTTTGATTCCAGAAACAAATGTTCTGTAATGAAAAAGTGTATGTGTGTCTCTGTGATGAACTATGAATTGATACAAAAACGTTCACTTGAAAAGTAGGTGTCCTAAAATAGGTATCAAATTCAAAAGGAAGAAAATGTGCCTGTGGCATGTATGGTGAATGATAAGTTGAAATGTGTTGTGTTTGGGGTTAAAAACGTCCAAAAAAATGTTCAAATGAAAATATAGGTGTTCAAAAAGAGACATCAAATTCAAAAACCCATCATATGTCAAACAATGGCATGCTTATAGAGGTCTGTCAAAATAGACGATCATTCTCCAATTCAAAAACACATAATGTGTCAATCTGTGGCACATCTACATAGGCTTTTCATTACAAATAATCATTCTCCAGATAATGTTTAATATCTCTTTTTTTGCTTTTTTTTTTTTTTTTTTTTTTGTAATAATTATGCATATAGTTAAGAAGAGGAGCCGAGGATTCACCATGAAAAGACCAGCAGGTCTAACTTTACATCACTAATGCAACGTTTGGCCAAGTCGTGGGCTTGTCCATTTAATCTTCTGCTTACATGGGACACTTTAACTGCAGTTCAAGTTCTCAGGGGAGCATTACTTTCCACAAAAGAAACTCTGACTTGCCAAGGGCAATAGACTAAATCGGAATTGACAGTAGTCACAGCTTTGAAAGAGTCTAAGAGGATCACAACTTGGTTGGCCCGTAGTTGGGCTGCGAGCTTAAGCCCAACCAAAATTGCTTCCATTTCAACTTTAAAAGGTGGAAGCCATCTCTCTTTCATGATAATTGCATCACGCGCTATTGCATTAACCGTACAAACAGAGCCCAGAGGTGAGGCTGCATCAACATTTATCTAAAGGGAAGGGCTATTGGCACCCCTAAAATTGATCACCACACCAAAAAAAAATTACCCGTTTTACCCCTCCCCAAAACGCCCCTCCTTCCTCTCTCTCCTCTCCCTCCCTCTCTCTCTCCTCTCCCTCCCTCCCTCTCTCTCTTCCTCTCCCTCTCTCCTCTCTTACTCTGTTTTTTTTTTCTGGGTGTTCTCTCTCCTCACCCTCCCTCTCTCTTCTCCCTCCCTCCCTCCTCTCTCTTCCTCTCTCTCTCCTTCGCTCTCTCTCTCCTCTCCCTCCCTCCCTCCCTCTCTTCCTCTCTCTTTCTCTTCTCCTCTCTCTCACCTTCTCCCTTCCTCTGCTGTTTTTTTTTTGCCATTCGGAGGTGCAGGTCCGAGTAGCCCGCCTATTCGGACCTCCACGTCAGTGTAGGTGTCCACCTGTTCGGACCTCCACGTCCGAATAGGGGTGCCCCTACCCAGACCTACACCTCTGAATGACCCCAAAAAAAACAGCGGAGGAAGGGAGAAGGAGAGAGAAAGGAGAAAAGAAAGAGAAAGAGAAAGATAAAGGAAGAAAGGGAGGGAGGGAGAGGAGATAGAGAGGGAAGGAGAGAGAGGAAGAGAGAGAAGGAGGGAG
>JAOXJP010227547.1:0-11284 GCA_025762735.1 Platanus orientalis | reverse complement strand
AATTAGTAGAGATATGTACTTAGGTGGCTCAGATCCTATTGATTTATGTTTTTTTTCTTTAAAAGATATTCATGATTAGAATGATTTCAAATTACTTTAAAGATTCAATTTGCCCTGCTTTGATATCTGCTTGTTTTTGTAAAGCACAAATATTTATTTTGATGAGACTAAATGTTTTAGTACTAGTTATGACATGAGACCCCTTTTCCGAATTAAGAGCTTTAAACAAATTAAAACTATCTCATCCCTAGTGTTGAAGACTAAATGTTTTAGACATCTTAGAAGGAGCTCTAGGTTTGAGAATCTAGAGAAAACTAGGAAGTCATAGGTTGAAACATTAAAAAGACAACTAGAAACATTTAGAATAAGAAAACATAGAGGAAACATTAGAATGTTCTTTAAGGTTGTGAAAGTTTAGGATATACTATCTGATCTTGATAAGTCTAAACATAGTTAAAGATGATTTGATTATTTAAGAAGTCTGACCTTAAGTTTATTAGATAATTTTAAGGAAAGATGTTGCCCCAATATTGGGTTCTATAGACAACTTTAGTGTGATGGATTATAGGAGAACATGTTTATAGTACGTAAAATGTTTGGAGTTAAGAGTCTATTTTAGATAAGTCAATGGAAAACTTTGAGGATTTGATTAATGATTTGCACTTAGAGCTCTAAGGAACCTCGCTAAGGTTATGGATACACACATGGCTACGCAAGACAATCATATAAAATAGGGGAACGGTGCATTAGAGAAGTTCCATAGGATAATGCCATCCGAGTTTTGGGGGACCACAGGCCCAATGGTCGTAGAAGCTTGGCTTATACAACTTGAGAAGATATTTGATGTAGTTGGTTCCTTTACAACCTTCATGTTAAAAGCGAAATTTGAGCATTATTGGAGAGCCACTTACATGGGATGTGTTTGAGTGAGCATTAGGAGACAACTACTTTCTACAGAGTATCAGGGAGGCTTAGGAAGCCGAATTCATGAGCTTGATCTAAGGGAGCCTCACGGTCTTGCAATACATGACCAAATTTATGGAATTGATGGGGTTTGCTCCCCATATTTTAGAGATTGAGGAAAGGAAGGCCATGAAATTTCAGAAACGGCTACATCCTAGTATTAGGACAAAGATGGTAGCTGTGAGACTGAAGACTTTTGTAAAAGTTGTGAATACTGCTATGATGGTAGAACAAGACTGTAACGAGGTCCAACAGATTCAAGGCTGTAAATGTATATATTGTAAATTCCATGAGTAAGAAAATACATGGGTTGATATACTAGGCTATGACATGTTTAAGCTAGGGTCTATGAGGTTATTGTATTCATAATATGTGAAGATCACTTTTGAAAACCAATAAGACTCCAAAAGTAAATCGGGATCATGCAAGAACTAAAGCATCATGTTCGCATCTTTCGTGTCATTCTGCATCCACAAAGGTAAATGAGGGTAAGCTACACTTATTATGTCCCTAAAGGCCCCCAGCACCACCTTTCCTTGGTTAAAAATGGCCTTAGAGCCTTTTTGTGAAATACCTAGGAAAGTAGAGTGCTCCAAGCATTTTGGAGAGCTCCAAATGTGGAGTGCTCCAAACCAAACTAGTAGGAAACCCTATCTAGTTTAGAGTGCTCTAAATAGGGGTTAGAGTGGAGCACTCCAAACCCAAAGTTAAGAGCTCCAAAATTTCTCTAGACCTTTTATTTGTGAGAAAATGCTCCCAATGGAGAGTTCTAAATATGTTGGAGTGCTCCAAACTGGGTGGAATATTTTAAATTTGAAATGAATGTTCTAAATTTGTTGCCAGTTTTTAATGATTCTCATCTAATGGTTGTGGTAAGCCATAACTAGTATAAAATATTATTTTTGATCTTCCAAACCTAAGGGTTTAAGTGCATTTGAAAAAGGGAAAGTAAAGAGGTTATGGACAAGAAGAAGGACCTTTACAAGGTTTACTCTCTCTACACTTTCACTCAAGCTTCCAAGCTTCAAAAAAGATTCTCTATATTATAATCACAAAGGAGTTCTCCTTTGCAAGAGAAGAGAGGAGGAAGATCGTAAATGTGCTCCTTCACTTCCTTCCATACAAACTTCCAACCTTAGGGTTGAGGTAAAGCTTTTACTTCACATTTGGAGTTTATTTTCATAATAGTTTTCTTTGTGATTATATTGCATATTTAGACCACTATCACTTGTGAATCCTTAGAGATTTCATCTCTATAAGATATTGTCCCATTTAAGCATCACTCATATTTTCCTATATAGAGGCTTACTCAGTTGTGTGACTATTTGTTTACTTGACTTCTCTAAAGGCATTCACATACTCCCATTTGTAGAAGTAGATACTATACCATTTGTATATTTGGCAAGTAAGAGCCGCTCTTTACATTAGGATTTAGTTTCCCTTTGTGACTACATTTGTATACTTCACATCATACATTGGGACATCGTTTCCTTTGATTGTATCAAGAACATCTTATTTGGTTATTGAGAACCACTTGGTATTTAGATCCTTTACTTGAGTCAATTGTCGGAGACGCAATGTAACGAATTGTAAATCCTTGGATTAGAGACAACCAAGGCCATGCTTGTCGGAGACACCAAGCATGTTAAATTAGGCTTACTCAACCCGTTGTAATCATTGTGATTAATTAATAAATTGAGTAGTTGCAAGTGGACGTAAGCCCCAATGTGGCCAAACCACTATAGATTCTTGTGTTGTGGTGTGTGATCTTTTAAGTGATTGTCACTTACATTTTCATACTTGTAATCATTAGCACTTGAACACCAAATACATTAATTAAGTTGAATTAAAATTGAATAACTCTAACAACCTTAATTTAATTAAAAAAAGGGGTAAAAGAATTAAAATTTTCATTATATCTTATTCACCTCCCCTCTAGGATTTCACACTTATAATTTTAATTGGTATAAAAGCAAGGTTTCTCTTATAAGGCTTCACAACCCAAGTGAGATCCTAACCTTGAATCCTAAAAAGAATCTAAAAGGAAAAGAAAATCCCTATAGACTAAAGAATCCTTAGATGGCCAATGAAGGGTCTAGTATGTCTGTCACTTCACTTCCATTCTTTAAGGGAAGTGATTATGGCTATTAGAAATCTTGTATGGAGATCTTCCTAAATGTTTATGACCATAGGGTTTAGGGGTCAATTACCGATGGATATAAGGTTCCCAACAAACTCTGTAGTGAGTGGACCATAGTTAAGAGAGAAGCACACAAGTTCAACTATAGGTAATTGAATTGAATTGCCAGTGGACTTGCTCCCGACGAGTTTAGGAGAATTGTCCACCTAAAAATAGCCCAAAAATCTTGAAACCTTCTTTCGATTACTCACAAAGGAACTAGTTCTATGAAGATGTCATAACTCTAAATGTACATTTCACAATTTGAAGCACTAAGGATGGAGGAGCATGAGGAAGTCTATCAATTCCATGCTAAGCTCTAAAAGCTCATAAATTCAATGAGGAGCTTAGGTAAGGAATTAAGTGAGATAAAGGTTGTAAGAAAAGTACTTAGGTCTCTTCTCAAAAGGTTTAGACCTAAAATAACAGCCATTGAAGAGAGCAAAAACATATAAATAGTTAAGTTAGAAGAACTAATTGGCTCCCTTCAAACCTATGAAACCTCCATTAAGGAACCCACCAAGAAAAAGGGCATTGCCCTTAAGGTGGAAGAACCTTTGGGATCCAATGTGGAAACTGATTGTCAACACCCAAATTTTGACTCGGGTCATTGTAAGCAGTTAATTTTGGCGGGATCCCCAATTCTCAACATTTCTCTTTAAGTCAGCAGATGGGTAAAGCAATCCTCAACTTTTTTTCATAATCCAGCCAATTTTGATCAATCAAATACATCTAAAGCCAACACATAAAGGTCTTGGCGCCTCTTTCTAAATAGGAAACAAATGTTTTACCTAATGAACACCCTTCATTTTATTTTATTTTATTATTACTAATTATTATTAGTGTTATTATTTTATTTATTTTTATTATTATTACTATTCTTAATATCTTTATTTATTATTTTATTTCATTTTAAATTTTTATTTTTATTTTTATTTTATTCTATTATTATTATTATTATTATTTTTCATCTTTATTATTATTATTATTATTTTATATTTCTTTTATTTTTATTTTTATTTTTTTCCTTTTTCCTTTTTCCTTTCCCTTTCCCTTTCCTTTTTCTTTTCTTTATTCCTTTCCTTTCCTTTTTTTTTTTCTTTTTCCTTCCTGGCTGCTCCCTTGCACAGTGGGGAAGGTACACCCTCCCCTTCTCTTATCTCTCCCCAATTCTCCTCTCTCCCTAATTCTTCTCTCTCTCTCTCCCCTGATTCTTCTCTTTCTCTCCCAACTCTCTCCGACGACCATCTCTTCCCCTCCAGTGACCACCTCTCCCTGTTGCTCCCCATTGCGCCATCTCTCTCTCTTCTACGCACGCCACCTCTCTCCATCCCGACCTCTCTCTCTCTCTCTAGTGCTCCCCCCCTGCACTCTTTCTCCCTTCTCTAATCTCCCTCACGCAACCCCTCTCTGCTCTTCTTCCCCATTCAACAAACCCCCCACACCCCTTTCTCTTTCTCTCTCCACTCTATCATCCTCTTTGATTTTGGCAAACCGCCCCCACACAACCTCTCTCTCTCTTCCCCTCTCCCTTACGCAAACCCCCACGCCTCCCCTTTTGACTCCCTACCGGCCAAACCCTCCTCTCCTCTCCTGTCTGCTGGCCTTAGACCCTGCCAAACCCTCCTCTCCTCTCCTATCTACATGTCTTAGACCCTGCCAAGCCCTATCCCTGGCCAACCCAAGGCACTCAAACCCTACACACTCCACCCTTTGGTTTGGGATAAAAACCCAACCTCACCAACGGTTATAGGGGGGAGTTCGTCAAAAACCCTAAAGAACAGTGCAATTTCTCTGAGCTTATTCTTCCCTCACACCCATATCAAGATTGCGGAGGCTCTACCTAAGCTTCTAAAGGTGCTAAAAGAGAGTCTTGTGCAAGTGTGCTACAAAGGGAAAGGTTTAACTCTACCCCTTGGTTCTTATAGGTATCATTCACCCTCTTTTTTTTCTCTCTTTTTAATGCAACTATTTAATCAATTGAATATTTTTTTAGTTTGTTTTTACATATCTTAAATTTTTCATGAGGCCTCTGTAATTAGACAATTTGGCATTAATGTTTTTCTTTTTTTAGTTTGTATCAATGTTTTGATTTAATTCGTGATTTTTACTGAGATATTTTCTTGTTGTTAGATGATTTTGAGTTTTATTATGGTTGAAGGATAGTCCATGCAGCAGAAGTGAGATTTGCATAATCTGAAATGGCATAGCCACTAACAGTATTAGATAGGTAGTTCATCAACTCGGGTACTTCATTTGTCTGGATAGTTAAAACATGTGTCACTAGTATGAATGATGTAGGCATTCATACTAGTGGTTTGATGACTTAAACATATTATTTAAAATTGATGTTACCATGTGATGTGAGGGACTAGTTGTTCAGGTTTAGAATAATCTTGTTGTTTGTTTTGTAGTCAAAGATGCTAAGTGTTTTGTTTGTATTGCAAATTCTTATCTCATATCACAACTTTTATTAATAAGCAAGTCCCATTAAGTATCCTGCTTATTCCAGTATGAATCTTCTATTTTTTTAGTCATAGAAACTCTTGGATTAGATTGGCTACCATTGGAGTTATGAATGCCTCTGATGGACCTTATTCCAGTATATATCTTATGTTTCTTCTTAGTCACAGAAACTCTAGGATTAGATTGGCTGCCATTGGAGGTATGAATGCCTCTGATGGACATAGGACATCATACTTTCTAAGTAAAGATTAACATTATATTTTGGTTGGAAGGACAAAATTCTTCTTATTAGTGACTCTTCAACGGTAAGGCAACTAAAGTTGATAAATCTAACACCATTCAAAGATTAAATGGTGTTTAGACAAACCTTAATTTGTAATGATAACAAAGGGACCTTTATTTTTGGTGGAATAATCGAATTAACTCATTTATTCAAATTCAACCGGAGAAATTATTAGAAAGATGAGTGTAACTACATGTAGTAATTCAAACTTTAGTGCCTTCAAATTTGATTCTGTACACAAACCATAAATTGCGAAGTGTGAACTAGTTTTGAACTTTGTATTATTCTTATAACTCACATTCACACCGCTTCGTCTTTCTCAGGTATATAGCTTGTACTACAATCATCAGGTTAACTGAATGCTAGCAATGCATTTTTTATTATTAGTGGGCTGATTTTTTGGATCATGTTTTTCTATACTAAGTTCTAACCCAGTAGCATATTAGTACTTCCTTTTTATTGAGCTAAGGTAGATTGTGGTTGAGCTGACTTATAGATATATTATGTTATTTATGCTGGATTTCAGTTTAATAGGGTGTAGTTGAATTCTTTAATTCATGGATTGAGATAAACTTTGACTTAACAAAGTTCTTGAGTCTTTCTTTTGCTCATATATATATGTTGCTAGATTTTGGTGTAATGATATGCTAAGTTAATCCCTTGGCTCACATGCACAAGTCTTGAACCTTGATTCAATGATGTTGTGGTTGAAATATCTAGGCTTGATATTGTCCAGTTTCCCATTTAAAGGAAATGATACATTGCTTTTTGGTTGTTTAAAAATAAGCTTACATTTGTTAGGTCTTCTCTACTTCCCTAAGATTGTGTGCACTAGTTTTTAACAATTATATGCTCTTCTTGTTTAGATAAAATGTTGGATGGGAAATCATTATAGTTGGATAATCTAGACATATTGTTTGTGGTTACATTTTCATAAAAGATGATATTGTGGACTTTTGCACATTGATAATTAGAAACTTTTGTGCTAGTAGATGAATTAAGCCCATCGTCTATAACCTTTTTTTACCTTTTGGAGGCTGCCGCTTTAGATGACATCAGATTGTGAAATATTCGTGTCATTATTTTGCTCTATTATAATATGCATTTTTTTTTCTTTTTAAACCCTGGTATCAACTTCAGCCCTTGATTCTTCAATGTACAGGTTTCAATCTGCATTTTTTTATTTTGGTTGTGATCAATTTTGAATAATGGATTCATCCTTATATTTCTGCAGCTATTTAAATTCCACAAGTGTTATATTTGTTGACCGTTCCTCACATTCTACCGTATTGGAAATCTGAACCAACACCTGAGTTCATAAAGTTTGGGTGGCCCCTAACTTATCTGATTAAACTGAAACTTTGGGTTGTTATTCCACACTCACATACCTTTCTCTGTAAATTTTTAGATCAAATTGGATTTCTAACATGAGTTTTCATCCAGATTAATTAACTGCTCAATAGACCTCTGTTTTATGGTTTGTATTTTGTGGATTGAACATACATAGTTCTACATATATCTACGGGAAATCACCATTTTCCTAAGCTGTCCTGCATCAGTATGTCTAACCTAGCTAGTCTTTTGTGCATAGATGGTCTTTAGGCAACTTGCCTAGTTCCTTTGCATTTCAAATAATATTTGATAACTCCATATATAACAAAATCTCACCTCTTTGCTATGAAAATTGGGGAGGGGAGATAGCGTAGATTAGATCTTCACTACTTGACTATTTTCATGGCCACTTTGATGATATAATGACCAAAGCAACATATATAAACTTATAAAAGGTACAGTTACTATAAAGGAATACAATGAACTTATACACAGACTGTCAATGTAATAGTAGACTTACAATAGAATGTTTAAATCCTTGCTCTATCAGAACTCCCTTGATCTCTAATTAAAATTTATTTGGCACCTTTTAAAATAGTTATAATATGAATTTTGGTATCCCATGCATATATCTTAAACACACCATATGAACAGTTCTCATATTTGATTTCTTATGAACTTAATGTTTCAAAATACTAATATATTTATTAAAATAGCATAACACCACTTAGCCTATTTAATAAAAAGATTCATGGGCTGTGCATTGCACAGGACTTGATTTTCAACAAATCAATACATGTTTATAGTTCTTGAACAGCTCTCAATGCATGCTTACTATTCTTGGATATATGAAAAATAGTTTCACTCTTCGTCATTTATTATTTGGGATGCTGTGAAATGCTTTTTACATATTTCAATTTTCTTCTTTATATTTGTTATTAGGTATATTGAGATTAAGAGTTTGTGGGAAGTATGGATTGAGTTCCATAAGCTGTTATAGATTTAGTCCATTCTCATTTCTTGCTGTTAACTCCTTGAACTAGGTAATTTCTTAGATTCTAATTAATCTATCGTTGTTCCTTACTTGGATCTAGATCTTATGCATTATTACTATTGTCTTTGATATGGCTATCTTCATGTATAGTGATCCCTTTTTGTTGTCTGTGGATGAAGCATTACCACTGATTCATGTATACCCTTTGCAACACTTCTATATTACTTGTGTTTCTCTTTTATTGCGGAAGTCCAATTTATGTCTGATCTCATGACACTTTCCTATGTTGGGTTGTATATGGTCCTTTGTTTAGGCTTGCATAAACATATTCACTCCAACTCATTTGCTATTCATTCATCAATCTTTGTTATTTTTCTTTATTGATTTGTTTACTTGTAAACATGATTCTTTTAACTTATATATGTTGTAAGTCTAGTTCTCACATTCTTGTGCATTTAGGATAGATTTAACTACTTTCATTATAATCTAGTTTTTGCATCTAAACTATGATTGCCCCCTAATTTACTCAAGCTTTAATTCGGTCTTTGAATAAAATATTTTACTTGTTATGCATGTCTCATAAGGATTCATTTTCTTATAATTTGGTTTATTATTGGAAGCTAGTGCTTACATAACTTATTTGTCAAAATAGACATTGTTATTTGTTCTATTAACCTCTATGTCTTATTTGATGATGCGATATACCAACAAAATGACATATTCAAAGATGTTGAACCTAAAGTGATTATGCAATAGTGTAAGTAATTGAGCTGGGTATAGTAGGTAATTGAGAAGATAGTAAAGAGATATGAATTATCCTTTAAGTTCTATGTAAATTTGATAACTTGGTTTGGTTAAATTCATATAAAGATAATGTGGGGTTTGATATAGATGAACACCGAGTTGTCCGGTGGATAGTGATGATGTGATGGGTATGATATATTTGGAGTGTTTTGTTCATATGTGACCTATTAGGTTATTGAAGAAGTGACATGGGGATCATTATTTATCCCCAGGGGGTCCATATTACAGCCATTATGCTACCGAAATCTCGACAGAAATGGTATATGAGTTCCTTGCTTAATTTCAATAAAATGAGATGAATGGAAATGGATAAGATAAATAGATCATAAATCAAGATTGACCATTAGACTGTAGCGGTTTTAGAGTATATAATCGTGGAAGCGGATGAGGTGGGGTGCCTAACACCTTCCCCAACTCATAAATGAACAACTTACCTAGGAGTCTCTGGGAACCGACCAGTTTAAATGTGGAGTTAGGCATTCCCAATGCTTTTTAAAAAAAAATTAAAATTGTTTCCAAAACTGATGTCCAATCACATCATTAAAAAGACTGGTGGTGACTCCAAATCATGTGGGATTCTTCTACAATAGTTAAGTCTCTTTTCAAAAGGGATTTACCCATTGTGCGAAAATTGAGGCCCACAGTCATGTGATAGCATAAGGACAACATAATAGCATTTAGGCATCAAGACCCTAAGCACCCTTGGCTTAGGAAGAACAAACTTAGACTCTAGGAGTTAGGCATTCCTAAAGAGATCTCCCTAGATACTTTAGTTGTAAATGAATAAGTCAAAGCACCTTATTACATCCTCAAATGTACCATTTCAGGACAAACCCTAATCTCTCATAAAGACATCAACAAGACTTTATGGGTCCACATTTAAGAACCTCATCCATGTCATCAACAAGTTTTCTACCTCCTATAAGCCTTTCTCTAGTAAAGCATCATAAATGAAAAAATTATTATTTTGCCCTTTTGCCTTCAAAGGCCCTGAACTCACTATCTACCATCCAAATCACTGAATTTCTCCTGCCTACATAAGCCTTCTTGTCATGAAGCATTAGAGGCAAAGAAATCTCATTTTCACCTTTTTCAACCTACGGGTGAAAATTACCATTTTACCCTTTTCACGTCAGAGCATTTATCCCCGGACGCTCAAGGGATCCCTAAAGTCTCTCCCGTTGTCCGAATAGTATAATTTCAGATCATATGTATCCTTCAGTCTCCTAATTCTAAGGAACTCATCACAGAATAGATATTGCTCGAGACTGGCAACAGCCAATTTCTCAATCTATGATAACCCTGACCAAGAAATGACCCTTGCAGCAGCTCTCAGAGATTCATCCGACCTCCGAATCCAGAAAGGTCAGTCTTCATATCTCGACCCTGGCTTTAGCTTCAAATCTCTAGGTCTGAGAAGAGGATTTTGAAATTTTAAACCTCTGTGAAATCTCAAATCTTCCCTAAGAGGCAAAAAAGTTGTTTTTCCACATTTCGCTCATTTGGACCCAGAATACTCTTTAGATCTCCAACTCAAGATTAGCCGGTGCCCATCTCTCTAGAATCGCGAGGCCTTCGAAAAGCTGTCTAAGGAGCAGGAACTTTCGTGAAACTTATTTACTAAGATTCCCTCAAATTCTCCAAAAAGTGTAATAAATCAGGTGCTCAACCGACTCGCAAGAGTTCATCTAAAATTAGAAATTCAGTTAGTCAATGGCCACCCCCTATAAAATTAAAGCCTCAAGACTATCAGATTTACACTAATTTATAGAAAATCCATGGCCTGGGCGATCATTTATGCCCAAACCTAGAAAAAGCATGTTTTATTTGAATTTGGTACACAGAATGCCCTTAAAATTTCTCTTAGACTCGAAATGTAGCAAAGTCAGGTCCATTTCCTCAGTTTCACCCTTGTCCTCAAAAAAGCAATTCACAAACTCCTGGTTCAGAGAATATCCAATAGTTTAATTCCACCAAGCTTTAGGCAGGTACAAAAACCCAATCTCTCCAAGCAACCCTACTTCGAAAAACTATTGACAACTACCCGGGAACCCGACGGCCAATCTGTCAGCTTCTGTAGCTCAAATACTCTTCACACTTTGAATCCCCTAGATATGGCCCATGACAACATTTTATAGAAAAAAATAACAGCATTCAAATATGAGAAATCACAAGTATACGAATCACTCAAGTAATAAAGTGTAAGAGTTGAGTGTTGAACCCACGAGGATTGTTTAATTTACTAACTACCGAAATTGTATTA
>JAOXJP010227546.1:0-11284 GCA_025762735.1 Platanus orientalis | reverse complement strand
CATCCAAGGGCTAAGAGCCTTCTACACTCTCTCTAGAATTTTCCTCCACCTCCTTTGGTGGAGTTCTCTAGAAACCCCCAAATCCTTCCTTTAGTTCTTAGGACCTCTAAATCCCTAGAATCTTCTAGACACTACTAGAATTTCATTGTGTCTTTTAGAACCTTCTAGAGACATCTTGATCCTTCTAGAAGCTTCCACATTGTTCTAGAATATTCTGGGAAGACATTGGGGCCACGCACAAGGTTGTCTCAAGGGACGAGACAAAGGTATTGGGATTTCCATGTATGGTCCTAGTGGTGCGAGGGACCAAATCTACAGTGAAGAGGATCTCGACTATGCAAATGATCAAAGGAAAGGATGGAGAGAGTGCAGAACGAGGAACTTGGCGGCCGAGACTATAAAAGAAGCGTGAGAGGTTCAAGGAGGACCTAGGTTCGAGGCGCGCACATGAGGAGCTTGACATGGAGGCACGACGGGGACATCGTGGGATTAGGTGGGGGAGAGTGTCACGACCCGCTTGATGTCCGAAGGTTTAACAGCAATCTTTGTATAACTTGTACATAAAATTTTGGGTGTCTGTATATAGAGTAATCTAGAGGGGTTTAGATTGTTCTAGATAAGTCTAGAATACTCTAGAGTATATGAGAGAGCTCTAGAGATATAAAGAAAGCCCTAGAGGGTTAAGGAGAGTTCTAGGAGAAGTCTAGAGACTTCCATATGAGGAGGTGGGAGAAAACTCTAGAAAAGGTCTAGAAATGTCTTACCAATTGGATGAAAGACAAATGACATGATCATAAGGGCTAAGGGGACCCTTAAGGGCCTATAAAAGGGCAAGACCCCCTCATTTGCAAATCAAACTTGAGCTCTCAAGCATTGTAAGCCTTGTAAGCATTCTTGGATAGTGAGCAATAAAGCTTTCCATTCTTTCCTCCCTAAAGTGTTCTCTTGTATATATATATACAAATATGTATATATGTGTGTGTGAAGAAAATGTTCTATGATGAAAAAGTGTCTTTAGTGTATATGGTAAATTATAAGTTGAGATGAAAAAGTAGTAATCGAGAAAGAGACATCACAAATTCTGTTTTTTGAAAAATTAATAGGTCGTGGGCTGGCTCGAAGCCCGACAAAACAACTAAGGCCGGGCTTTGGCCTAAAGTTTTTTAAAATATTTGGGCCTAAGCCCAGCCTGAGCCCAAAATTACTATTGCGGGCCGAGCCCTAGGCCTACTTCAGCCCGGCCCGAGCCTGGCCCATGCACACCCCTAGTTGTGTAACATGCACAATTTCTTTTTCTCAATTTCTCTTCTTTTTCTTCTTCTACATTAACTAAGGAATCTTCTAACTAGCTATCAATGTGAGATATCAACTAGAGAACTACACCAAGAAATCACCAAAAGGTACACTAAGGAACATTGTCCATTGCAGCACTGTTCACTGTGACACTATTCACCAAGGTACTGTGTATCATGATGTTGAAATTCCTAGAAAGTAATCCTAAAGGGGGTGAATAAGATATTAAAAAATAATTTACCCCTTTTTAATAATATTGTGATTGATTTTAAATTGGTTTTAATCTATTTAACTTAGCCCAAGTGTGTATATGCTACAAGGTGTCTACTCAAGTATTTTATCAAACAAGTACTCTACAAGAATAGTAATGTGCATAAAAGTAAAGAGACAAGCAATCACACACTCAATCCACAACAAGAGATCTATAGTGGTTCGGAACGATGGCCTATGTCCACTCTTCTAAAGCTCACTATCAAACTTAGGTATATTTCATTTAGATTGTCTAATACAATTTAGGTCAAAAAATATACAAAACCTATACTACTTACCCTTGGCAAGTCAATCAACAACACTCAGTATCTCTGGCAAGTGTGAACTACTTCCGATGTCTCCGGCAAAAGCAAAGCAAGTCAATAGTAAGAATGAATGCAAAAGAAAGAAAGTATTACCACAAGTTGGTTAATGTTGCTATTTTTACAATTTGAGGTGCTCCTTGTTGAGCTTGTATGTCTTAGTTACCCACAACCTTCAAACCCTTGGCTCTAGTGTTCCTTGAGCTTAGCCAAGTTTGAGTTTCCTCTAAGAAAGAGCTCACCACAAGTTCTCCTCAATAGTAGAAGCTTAGTATTCAAGATGAGAGAATGAGAGAGTGATTTTAGGAGAAGATGCTAACTACTTTGGCTCAAAACAGTGAAAGGCTCTTGGTTTTATCAAGGGAGGAAGCTTTCAATTTGGTAAAGTCTCTAACACTCTCTAACTTGCTTGAAGTGTTTACCCTAATGGGAAAAATTCTCTTTTATAAGGGTGGAGAGCACCCACAACCTATGAATTAGAATCTTTAAAAATAGGCAACTCTTTCCAACCTTAGATTTTCGAAAAACGAGGTTCAAATTTTGAAATAACGCAAGGGGAAAATTTTAATTCGTGATTGACAAAAATACCCCCGTGATTGATCACAAGATCCATGATCGATCACGAATCTAAGCTTAGCCTGATTCATCTCGTGATCAATCACGAGATCCGTGATCGGTCACGAGGTCAGGCACCCAGGCTGTGATCCTTCTGGTGATCAATCACAGTAGATGGGGCTTAACTCTAGGCAGTTTCAAACGGAGCCAACATCCTGGGTCGTGATCGGTCACGCTCTGATCTGTTGCACTTATTCTAAACAGTACAGGGTGGTCTCTTGGGCTGCCCTTTCTTGGGTCTTTTGGGGGTTCTACCACCACACTAAGGTCCACTTTTGGGTCTATAAATGATATGCAATACATGATATAAACCTTGAGTGGAATGGGAAAATCCAAGGTTGCTCTAGGTCTTCTTCTTTGCCTTTGGTCCACCATGACTTTAGTCTCGAACATGTGAGTTCATAGGACACTTACAAAACACTAAGACCTCACTATAGGTTTGTCCATGGGATTGACATTACATACATTAACACTTGTTTCTTAATATCAGGTGACAGAACTCATAGTTTTGAGAATTATGATATTTCATATTTTTAGGGGTCTATAATGGTGTTTTGGCTAATCAATTCATTTAGAGAAAAAAATCAAAATTTAATTCAATCTCATGTTTGGAATTTATAAGATGATTATTGCTGCTTTTGATCATGTGTTTCTGATCCGTATTGAATTTTCTAAGTAACTGAACTGGTTTGGGGAAGATTGGAGGAGATTTGAAGTGTCGGTAAAAAATTTTACAGTTCATATTTATTGCCCCCTTATATTTAAATTTTAATGGACTGTGCAGTCCATAAAATAATAAAATCAGCCACATATGAAGCAATGTGAATAGGCTGTGTAGAACAGCCTTTACTATTTGATTACACAAGTGGTGAATGTGGTTTAGGGCTGTTTGGTGTGAAAAAAATAGTTCCTATTATTTATTGTTTTGAAGAAGTACAGCAGCAACTATGTGGTCTGGCTGATGTGGAATAAACTTTTGGGATGTGGAGACCAAGGGAATAGTAAATCAGTTGTTAAAGGATCTGTCTTTATTAAATTGTATGCTATTTAAAAGTTCTTGATCTAATCAACATATCCGCCACAAAAAGTACAGATTCATCCAACGTTAGTGGTGATGAGTCATTTATGGGTAGCAATAATGACAATCCGAGTTTACAAATCACCATGGTGAGATTGGACGGTACCAGTTACCTTGAGTGGGCATAATCTGCAAGGCTTTTTATTGCTAGAAAAAGAAACATGGGATATATCAACAGCAAAGTCAATCCCGCCCCATGTGATGTATAATTTTATAGGTAGGAAGCAGGATACTCAATGATGATGTCCTGGCTACTGCACTCTATGCAGACCCAAATTAAGAGAGGTTATCTTTTCCTGAAAACGACAAGCACTTCTAAAGAATCCTATCAAGATTGCTTGATTCCCAGTTTTCAATCCACAAATACATTAAGTCTTTCATTCCATTTCTGTTTAATCAAAACAAAAATGAGCACTTCTAATTCTATAGGTTGACTTACTTTTTGTTCGACATCCCCATGAAACTAAGAACTTCTGCTCACATTGCATACGAAATCCCCCGAGAAGAGTTAAAATAGAAAAAAGTTCCCACTCCCTTTTTTTGTTTAAATAAGACTTTTAAATAGATAATTCCCAAAAACAAAGCCATACCCTACCACTAGTTTAGCTGGAACTACAACACATTTCTGCATCAGAATCCACGATCTATATATTCCAGCTTGAGGGAAGTTTTTTTTTTTTGGATGAATGGCTTGAGGGAAGTATTGACACATGTGTTGTATGTACAGTAAGGTGTATTGTACTTGATAAACCTATGGTACAATATATTATTGTTGTCACTTATGAGGGGCAGTTTTGTCGCTCATATTGATTACATAAGCATGATTTGTCCTTCTCTCTTCTCTCCTACGTCCTCTTCTTTTCTCTCTCTCTCTCTATTGTTCACTTACCCTAAATTAGTGATATATAGAGAGAGACAGACAGACAGAGTGATATGTTCAGTAAAGATAAATGGCCATGATAAGAGAAGTGAACATTCGACTTCAATAAAATACATTCTTGGTAAGAAGATATGGAACAAAAACAAGTATTTTCTACTAAAAAGTTGATTACCAACATTTCTGAAACAATGAAACATAAAATGACTCACATCAAAGTTTTTCGTGCTTGTCTTGAAACCAGTGCATTTGCTAGTACAAATGATCCTACCCCTAGATCCATCTGTTGGAACCAAATACAATGTTTGAATTCATCAAATTCAAAATTAGGTTAACTACTAATAAAAAAAATTGGCAATAAATAAAAGTAACAATTTATAGCTAGTAAGAATATGTTTAGTTTCAAAACATTGGACAAAGGAGAATGATAATAAATCAATATTAATTACATAGGCCTGAAGAAAACATAAACAGATATAACTGTACATAGATTGCTTTTTGTTGACAATCTTGATATTCGAGAAAGCAATCACACAGAAGTTCTATAAAGTTTAAAGCTGATTGAGAATTGAGATAAGATTTCTTTTTATTGTTTGGTGAACTGTATTATGGTGCATATATCTAACATCATGGTACTATTTTTATGTCTTCAGGGATCCTTTTGTCTTTTGTGAACAAAGTTACTAGTAAAAGTTGAGGGTGGGAGGAAAGGACCAAGATTCTAAAGCCTCTTTTTTTATTGAGTAATGTAAGCCTCGGATTATTGATCAAACTTTTGATTACTTTCTTTATTCCTCTCTTCTTCTCCACAATATTTCCTTTTTTTTCTTTTTCTTTGGCTTGTTGTGTAGTTGACATCAAGGAGGAACCTTGAAAGGAGAAAAAGAAAGCAAACAGAAAAAAGAAAAAAACCAAAATTAGAATGTGTGACCAGAGAGTTCAATCATATGGTAAAGTGGGGCCTAATCAATTATTACAACTGGTCTGTGACCAAGTTTTTTTATGAGAAAAAATGTTTTATTCATATGAGAGAAACGGAAAAAAAAAAAAACGATAAGGCATCCCTCACTGCACAGCTGTGTGTGTGTGTGTATATATATATATATATACACACACACACACACACAGCTGAAAGCCATTCCACACTCCAAGAACAAAACTACCTCAACACAATTACCAAAGTCCTGTCCCAAGTCAAGGCCCCACTCCCCACATTATCCTGACCCATATGGTGCACAGCCCAGGAGATCAACTTCTCCTTAGCCCTGTGATATTCTTGGAATGCTGGTTCATCACCATTGTTAAAAGCCCTATTTGCTTCATTCCTTCCAAATGCCAGACTAATTTTCTTAAGTAGTTAATTGG
This sequence comes from Platanus orientalis, assembly GCA_025762735.1. NCBI lineage: Eukaryota > Viridiplantae > Streptophyta > Magnoliopsida > Proteales > Platanaceae > Platanus > Platanus orientalis. Next base: position 5,484 of record JAOXJP010227546.1, on the reverse strand, counting down.
GAGTTATTTGTTCCCAGATATGATGATGACAAAGGGTTGTGTGTGCACATTATTCTGGTTCAAAGTGACTAGAGTTTGGTTCTCTATCAATATCATCATCTTCCCCAGAATGTTTGAGATCTAATTTCTTAATCATTCAGTTTATGGGTGGTGATCATTTCATTACTATGCCTAAGGTTAACCTAAAGGTGAACATATGCTGAAGAAATGGTCAAAATGACAACCAGTGAATGATCATCATACTTAAAGTAGATGGGAAGAATAATTTGGAATGGTCAGAATCTACCAAGATGTTTACTGATGCAGGATATTACAATTCTGATACCAATCTGATGTAGGGCAGCCTATGGGCTCAAAATCCTGCTGATATGGACCCAAATAATAATGTGCAGAAGCAAGGAATGAAATAAAGTAACCAAGATTGGAATACAAGTACACCCAAATAATATCAATTTTGGAAGAATATAAGGGCAGAAGAAATTAAGGTAGGATAGAAAAGAAAAGAAGGGAAAAACAAGAAGAGATGGGACTGTTTTAGGGTTTCTAGAAGTTGAGGGGCAGGACCATGAAATTACCAAAGTACCCCTGCAGATGCATCAGAAAGCTCTACAATTTTATAGGGTGTTAGATGTATAAAGTAGTGAAGTTCCTACAAGGTACTAAATAGAGAATTTATATGATCATACCTCTGCACTTCTAATTCATGAAATCAATGTTGAAGAATTTCCCGTCTCTTTTGAAAAATCAGATAAAACCACTTGTCCGGAGTGGAATAGGATCTATCCATGTGTGATATTTTTCCTACCACTTCAGAAAGGTCAGTCCTGACCTGACCTTCTGACTCATATTTCAATTCTCACTCATACTTTTACCATATATAGGGTTCCAAGCATATAGTACTATAAGATGCCATGGACCACAGCTAGATAGAAATTAGCTAGAACTTGGCTCTGATACCAAATTTGGTGCAGGATATTACAACTCTGATATCAAAATCTGCCTACCCTCCACAAAGCCCATCTTGAAAGTGAAAAACAATGCTACCCAAAATCTTCTTTAGTCTTGAAGAGAGAACTTTGGCAATAATTTTGTACATGCCACCAACTAAGTTAATAGGTCAGAAGTTTCTTGACATCAATCGCCTCTTATTTCTTCAAGATTAGTGCTATGAAAGTGGCATTTGCACTATATTCCAAAGAAGCATCCTGATGAAGTCCCTCTATCATCTTCATGAAGTCTTTCCCCAACAACAAACCAGCATCTCTTGTAGAATGACACACAAATACTATTGGGTCCTGAAGCCTTGTCATTGCAGAACTCCCCCAGGGCCTTAGACACTTCCTTCTCAAGGATGTGCCATTTCAACCAACTGCACTCCTCATTAAAGATCTTGTCAAACTTAATGTTGCTTGAAAAAGTTCACTAACATAACTCTCATTTGATCCTCAAATTTTTCCATTACCCCTTATGAGAAAACTTATTGATGTTAAGTCTTTTCCTTGCACATGCCATATGATGGAAGAAACCAGCATTCGTGTCCCATTCTTTTAGCCATCCAACCCACAGTTTTTTTGTTTCCATGTGATCTCATTCATATGGTCTAATCTTTTAAACTCCTCTTTGCCATCATCCACTCCGTCCTCTCTGCCTCAAAATTTTCTTTTTTTTTCCTTTGTCTATTTCTATGATTTTAATTAGAACACATCTTTTTTCTTTACATCTTGAGATCCCAGTACCTCCTTTTTACATCTTTGGACTTTCATTTTATGCCTTTAATTTCTTGTGAAAAAATATGACATGCCTTACCTTCAAGGAAGAAAGATTCCACCAATCTTTATAGCAGATCCATGAAGTTCAGAATTTTCCACATTGTTTCAAATTTAAAGGGAGCTGGAGATCTCTATATTCCACCACAAACTAAGAGCAACAGTTGTGAGAGGGTTCTTTCCTAATGTTTGGGTAATGCTCTTCCCAAATACCCGATACAAGGAATATGTCCAATCTGCTCACAACCAATTGCTCTTGATTAATTAGACCATGTGAAAGACACCCCACTAAGTGGAAGGTCCAAAAGAGTTATGTGGACAATAAAGTCCCCGAACTTCCTCATGCATGAGGATATTCTGCAGCCTCCTTTCATTTCATTGATAAAGAAACGATATTTAAGTCACCCCCACGCACCAAGGTTTCCATCCTCCAACAACTATTCAGCTCTTCCTAGAAAAGAGGGCAAGACTTCTATCATTCAGTCTATGCACCCACAACAGAATCCACCAAAATGGTTATCCCTATATCTAAACAAGACAAACACTAAGTATGCATCCACCCTCTAATCCAATGCTTCTAATAGTATCCCACAAGACTACTACAACCATGGCCGTCCAGCTGCAGGTAGATATTTCCATGACACATTCCTCATCTTCCACAATTTCCTTATAATGGCTGTGTATGATGTATATCACCGCCAAATTTGTCTATAGTAAAATCAACACCTCCATGAGTACCTTTACAGTTAACAATCTCCTTCTGTCGTCCAACCCTGAGCCACCCATATTCCAATATATTATTCTAAGCTTCATTTTGTACTGCATTTTGAACCCCTGCATGTCTCATTAGATACCTCTGTCCCTTTGGCCCACGTTTTGATCATAAATGACTCCCCTTTCATGCCTTTGCATCTCCTTTGCAATTTTGTCTTTCTTATTGAAATGAACTTGTTGGCTTCCTCCCAAATCTGTTGCTACACTCTCAATGGTCTTGAATAGAGCTAGAGCCTCATTTTCGAAACTTGCACATGATACTCTAAAATTAGGGGTGTCAATCAGGCCGGGTTGGGTCGGGCAAGGACTAACCCAAGCCTGGCCCGAAAAAAATGTATTGGCTCAAGCCCGGCCCGAGCCCGAACTCAGTTGAGAATAGTTAGCCCGAGCTCAGCCCAGTATAAAACTGTCGGCTTCGGGCTGGGTTTGGGCAGCCCGAAGTGATTAACTATAAGTGCCCAAAATAATAAATTTACTTTATTTTGAAAACTGTGTCATGTTATTATTAAAAAAAAATGTTATTTACATATATATATATATATATATATATACAATTATACAGTAGTTTGGGTCGGGCCGGGTATTCCGGGCTGGGCTAAGGCTTGCCCGAGCCCAGCCCGAAAATCATTTCGGGTGTAAAACTTGGGCCCGAGCCCAGCCCAGCCCGGCATTTTTTCGGGCCGGACAAGTCAGGCATCGGGCCAGCCCGGCCTAATTGACAGCCCTATCTGAGATGTTTGTTGAAATCCACGATAGTATCCTCAATCTATTAAAATATTTTCTCATCCCTCAATATTTCCTTATTCATAAGCTCATCATAATCAAAAACCTCTACCATCCCCCCCCCCCAGTGTCAATCAATAGGGCTTCTCTAGAGGTTCCACCAGCTATAGGCAATGATCACAACTTCAAAACAGCATGATGTAGGACCCTTTTAGTGTTGCACTAAATCTGAACTACGTTTCATGTTAATTGAAAGAACAAATAAGGTTTATGAGCACAGTATTTGATTCAGAAAATTTATGAGAGTGTAGAAACTTCAGCAGAATCAAAGCCTAGTTCCCACTTCCCAAGCACAAAGAGAGAGAGAGAGAGAGAGAGAGAGAGAGAGAGAGAGAGTGAAAGCAGGATATGAAATTATGAAGATGTTGTAAACAGGGTAGAGAAATATAGTCCCACATCGGATAAGCAAAGAGACTTTGTTTTTGGGGATAGATATAAGAAGAGTGTAGGAATTCATAAACTTTTAACCTGTCTTGTCGGGGGTGGAAGGCAACACGTCAATAATCATTAACAAACGGTGGGTTGTGCCGACACCTACCAAAGCAAACACACCTCTGGAGACGAGTGATGTTTACCCTACTTAGGTGACTCGCCCATCAATTTGTGGAAGCTCCCGTCTTGTGGCCGTGGGGAGTTCACCACAAGAGTAAAACCCATATGATGTGGAACAATATAGGGAAGGGGTTTCTTTTATTAGACCACGCAGAGAGTAGAAATCAGAAATTAAATAATACCAATTTCGGACCAGAGGCAGTTCTGTAATTTTTTTCAAAATGGATAAAATTACCAAAATACCCCTTGTCAGGATCAGAAAATTCTGAAAATTTAATGGTAGGTTCTGAATTATCAAAGACACCTTCGTTCATAATGTCATCAAATTTTGAGTTGATTTGGTTGGTCAAATCATAAAAAAACTGAGTCCAGATATACTGTTCTCCAAGAAAACCCAAACAGAATTTTGAATTTCTCAAATTAAACTCAAAAAATCAGGGGTTTTGGATGGGAATTTGAGGGATTTGATAGAGCTATGTTAAGGGAACAAAATCCCACAAGAAAATCCAAGAAAATACAGGTCTAGGGTGGGGCGATTTTGAAATTATAGAAACCAATAAATTTTTTGTTTACACACTTTGGAAAATCAAGCAATAAAGGTAATATGGCAGAAATTTCAACAAGAATTTTAAATCGAGTTTGAAAAAAAAGCATTTAGGATAAAGAAAGCATTCAAACCTAGTTTTAAAAGCTGCTGATTCGAAGATATTGATGGTGTGATAAGAGATCTTACAAATCTCCTTGAAGTTCTACTTTAATAGCTTTCACTTGTAGTTCTTCCACAGAAATTTCAGCAGCCTTGTATTGAGAATTTGAGAAGAAACAAGGAGTTCTGATTAATAAAGAGAGGGGAATATAGAGGAAGAAATAAGAAAACATGAGAGGGAGGAGAAGGGTTGTCATGAAAGAGGAGAAAATGAAAGGGAAGAAAGAGAAGAGGCGTGAGAAGAGAGAGAAGAGAGAGAGAGACCCAAAATGTGGGACTAAGAAAACACAAACTTTATTTCAAATATTCTTCTTCAATGATGTCGTTTAAGAGGGTGGGGTGCCTTTTAAGGCATGACATCCTAAAGTTTTAAGAAAGTTTCCAAAATTAGAAACTTTTAAAACTTATAACTTCAATTCCTACCTTTCCTAAACTTCTAGGTTAACCTCCCCGTGATTTTGTCTGTTCCGTGACAAAATCAGGCAGTTTAATCTCATGACAATTTACACTTACAATATCAGCTCAGTAGAAATACATGGCCATCAAGCAAAGCTCTAACAAATACAATACGTGGCCTTCAAGCAAAGCTCTAACAAATGCAGAAACTTCATGAACATTCTTAATTGGACAAAGCAATGGGTGATAACCAACACAGCGTTAGGCTGGCCCTTCCAGCAGCTGACATCCCGGCTGGTGGCACTCACTTTGGCCTTTTTCACTTGTAGCAGCTTTTACTTTGATCTAGATTGTTCTTTCCACAAGTCACCTGTGACTTGAATTCAAGATATGGAGTGGTTCTAATACCCTAATTGTTACAAACCTAAAGGTCCAAAGATTGATGGAATGCCATAGGCTAGGCCCTTTAAACCATTGGGATCAAAACAATGAGCCCACATGTTGGAC
>JAOXJP010227545.1:0-25244 GCA_025762735.1 Platanus orientalis | reverse complement strand
CCCTTGGGATATATATATATATATATATATATATATACTTGTTGGAAAAAAAAAGCATTTTTTCCAGCTTCTCAGAGCCATTACATGGGACCTGGCCACTTTGCTGCAAACCATCTGGATTGCCAATTGTGAATGGTTTTTGGCACTGTTCCAGATCAAAGGTACAATTGAATTGGCTAGAGGCCAACCATCTCTGGTATCCAGAAAAGGAAAAAAAGGCATCTTTTCAGTCTCCCAGAGCCATCACATGGACCCAGCCAGTTTGCTGGTTTTGAACAACTTTTGGCACTCTTCTTGGTCAAAGGTCCAACCAAGCCGCAAGGAGGCTGGTTCAAGGGTTTAGTAGTTCAACTGCCCCTGCCCAGTCCAGGTTTTAAAACATTGATATGAATCTTGTTTGAAATTTTATCAATCAGATGGATAACTACAGAAAATAAAATTGTGGATCTATCAGCAATCAAGGAAGAGTAAACAAAAGGCTATGAATCAAAAAAATTAAAGTTCAATGGGAATGCAATCATAAGAATGGAGCAAAATCTCAGAATAGAAAGATGAGTATCAAATCATAACAGCTCTTTGGATAGAGACATACCCAAGCATGCCACAAGATATCTTCCGAAGCAATACATGGCAAAGGCCTCATAGCTATCACGTAGGACCTCACAATCAACACTAATTGATGGGTTCACCAATGAAACATACTGTAGACATGAATCATTGTGTCAGGAAATATAACATTGTGTTCCACTGGATATACAGAAATCACCCAAATGAAAGTATGGAGCTCCTACATAATTTATGACCATTAATGCTTGCAAGTAATTAGTAAACCGGCTAACAAAATACAAGAAATGAAGTCAAGTACTGACAAAGTATAACAATCAATAAATGGATTGTCGGACATAGAATTTCCTGCCATGATCTTGATCTATACCCTGTAGGTGCCGTAAAGGAGAACAGACAAGTGCAAGTAAAACCCAGCTTTGTCAAAAATCTGATCAGGATTAGCCAAAGAGATTATGTAGGCATTAACAAATATTTTCCTCCTAAATCAAGACAAAACATAGAGTAATATCCAAAAAACAACAAAAACACAATTTTAAACCGCAGAAAATATAATAACAAAGCACTATCCTACCAAGCATACTTGATACCAGAAGAAACTAATTCAAATTATATGCAAATGAACCTCATCTGTATTCTAGGTGCTGGAACTCTAAACACTAGTATGCCATCAGCATGCACTGCCTTAAGGGTTTAGTGTGCTTTTCTTTGACGGGGGCGTTAATACGGTTGTTGCTGTGGAAGCAAAAACTTTTGACTAAGAGGAGCATCCATGCATCCCCTTGTAAGCAAATTATTTTAAGGAAGCTTTCAGAAAGGAGTTGAGGGGAAGGTGGTTAGAAAAAAGTGTTTGATAAGAAGAACATTCCTTGCAGACAGGAGATCAACCAGCCATGGTTGGTCGTGGCCACCATATTGGAAAGATTGAGGGATGGTAGAACCCGGTTGATTTTTGCTCCAAAAGGAAAGAAGGTAATGGATAGAGTAACTTGAGCTATGTCCGTGAGGATTTCCTTCACTCCCAGCCATCTCAGTCATTGGGCTCATTTCCGGCTATTGCAATGGATGCGCAGCTTCTGGGAATGAGAGAGCTAGGCTGAGGTATTTACTATTTGTGGATCAAAGAAGAGTATCAAGATAGTGTATGGTGAATAAGTTGGTGTCTTCAGCCTTTGGCACAAATCCATTGCCTGTGATTTGGTGAACCTGGATCTCCCATGGAAGCAGTTTGGCTCTATGGTGGTGCATTATTCTGTGTTCTCTCGTCAGATTCATTTCTTACGTTTTGTGGGTGTTGGGAGTCCTGGTCAGATTAGGCATCCATGTGGGCATCCTAATGGTAGGGAGCTCTTCCATTAGAGTCCTAGCAGGAGAGTGAATGTTCCTAAACTTTATTCTATAAATATAAAAGTGAATATAGAGGGTTTGGCTCTTATGGATACATGAAATAGCTCTCTTGTCTCTCCTTATTTTTTTTTTTTTTGATGAGAAGAAAATTTATTAAAAGTAATGCAAAAGAGAGAGGAGATTGCTCTCTTTTCTCTCCTTGTGTGTGGTGGGATTTATAGTGAGGAATTGCCACTGGTACTCTGGTAACACTGGTGTTCTACTGGAGAAGGTGATTCACTCTGATGATTTGACCAACGTGGTTGTTTCTTCTAGAACGTGTTTTCTTCCGACGTGGGTGCAAGCATCTAAAATCTTCAATTTCTTGATGTGGAAAACTCTCAAGGCTCATGATATTTTGGTTTAAAAAGAGGTGTCATGTTTTGTAAGGGTAGCATAGGAAAACTTTTTTATTTGGTCTTCTTGTAACAAGGCTTAAAAGCTAAGGTCAGTTTAGGTTTCTTAGGTTTTTATTTATTTAGAGTTGTGATCCCATAACTTGCTTTTAGCCCAAATTTTGAGAGGTCAAAACTTGTTCTTTTGGCTAGATTTTGGTGTCTTTAGAAATGTTATTCAGTAACCTTTCAAACAAGACCAAGATTTCACAGATCCAACGTGATTTGGAAAAGTTATGACCAAATTACTGAGGAGATATCAATATGTGATGGGAATAGAGTTTTTAGTAAGTTCTAGTTAATACGTTTTTAGGAAGTCTCAGCAATATGTTTATTTAGTTTCCAGTTTAGTAAATCTTTTGGTTTATAAGATATGTTTCAGAATAAAATATTTCTAAATTTTGGAAAGATTAGGATTTAGAATTCTAGCTTAGAGGTTAGATCCTACTTTAAAGTAGTTTCTAATTTACTTTAAGGTAATTCTAAACTAACAATGCTTGTGATCTAATTAAACACCCCAACCCCAATGAATGGAGTGAAGATTGAGGATTTTTTTTTTAAAAAGCTGGGCTTTCTCTTAAGGTTGAGGCTAGGCCTCCCTGGTACACCATACAGCTGGGTTGTTGGTGTCATTCTTCTTCTCTTCTTTCTTCTACTTCTTCTATCCTTATCTTATTTTGAAGTTTACTCCCTACTGAATTGCCGATTTCTCCAATATTTTTAAATTGTTCAATCCCAGTTGTGAAGCCATACACTTGCTGTTTTGTTGTATTTCTCTGGAGCAGGGCTGAGATTACTTAGTTTTATATACTTTTATGGACCTGACTAACATGAAACTTTATGGTCCAACTCTTCATTCACCTTTGCAACTAACCCACAAAATTTCATTGCATTTTGAACCCTTTCAAGTTCTGTCCAGAATTTTCCAGAAACATTATAGTTTGATTAATATTTATTTAGTCCTTAAAACACTATGTTGTCACCCTTTCTATACCTATTGTGAGTTGACATTAGGTCCATAACCTGCAAGACTTCAACAGTGGGTGATCAGGTAGTGTTTCTTTGTGGAATCGAATTAAGAACTGATATAAAATGTAGCAAAGGAACAATGAACAAAGTTCCTAGTTTGTGGTGTAATCTGCCTGGGGGGTGTAGGGTGTCTCATTTGCAGTTTGTGGATGATACCATGATTTTTGTGTGAATTGGAGGTGAGCTAGTTGGGGTTCTTGAGGTGTATTCTCCATTGTTTTTAGGCTTTGTCGGGCTTAAACATAAACCTGGCTAAAAGTGAGTTGTTCCAAATTGGTGAGGTGTCTCACATTGATATGGATTTTGGGCTGTAAAATTGGTAGTTAGCCGGCTTCTTATATTGGGTTGCTGCTAGAGGTCACTTTCAAGTCCAAGGCTGAATGGGATTCAGTGATTGAGAGGATTTCCTTATGCCTTGACTCCTGGAAGACTGTCTTTTGTTTAAAGGTGGTAGGATGACCTTATTAAAGTCTACTTTGGCTTCCATTCCCAATTACAACCTATCTTTGTATACCATTCTGACATTGATGGCAAATAGAATTCAGATTAATTTTTTAAATTTTTTGTGGAACGATTTAGATGAACAACATTAGTACCATCTTATAGATTGGAGTACTATATGTAGGTCTCTTCATTGTGGCAGTTTTGGTTTGAGATTGATTAGGTGCCACCATAGGGCGTTACTGGCTAAATGGCTTTGGAGATTTTGGATTAAGAAAGGAAGAGAGTATGTGACGTAGAGTGGTGGTGGCTAGGTTTGGTGTGTTGTCATTTTGGGAGGGTAAGGAGGTGTGTGTTAGAGATGAGTGTGGCATTTGGAAATCCATCAAAGAAGGTTAATGAGGTTTTTTTTGGAAGTTTATTCGTTTCAAACTAGGTTCATGTAAAGGAATTAGATTTTGGGAGGATAGGTGGGTTGGGGAGGTTCCACTTAAGGATTCCTTTACAAACTTGTTCTCTCTGGCCTTAAACCTTATGGTGCTAGTGGCAGATTTGTTTGATGAGTTGAGCAATATTTGGGTTTATAGGCTTCGTAGAAATTTAAATAATTAGGAGCTAGGTGAGATATGTAGGTTGTTGTGTTTGCTTGATGGGTTGAAGCCAGACCTGGCCATGGGTGATGGCTGGGAGTGGGTTATTTCTAGGAAAGGTAGGTTCACCCCTAAATTGTTGTATCTGGAGCTGGCAAACCATAGGCCTTCTTATTTTTCTGACAAAGGCATCTGGATTCCAAGTAATCCTTCAAATGTTTCGCTCTTTAAATGTAATGCGTATTTGGATAAAGTTCTCACCCTGAACCATCAATAGAATAAAGGATGAAACTTGGCAAACAGATGTGTTCTATGTTTGCAGGAAATCGGTGGATCATTTGCTTGTCCATTGTTCCATGGCGAACATGGTGTGGGATTTTTTTCTCTCACCTCCGAGTTTATTGGTCATTTCCTTTTCATTTTTGTAAGTTGATCTCAAGCTGGTGGATTCATGGCTTGGAGAGGATTCTAGCTATTAAATAGATGAATTGTAGGATCATGAGGGCAAGTGAGGATCCATGAGGAGCTTTCCTTATCTATTTATAGAGCTTTATTTGATTGGATCTCTATTAGGGCTGATTTTGAGGAGAGGGAGTGGTATTCCTTATGGTGTGAGTTGTAGCTTGGTGGTTGTGGTCATTTTTTTTTTTGTCTTTTCTTTCTGTTCTGTTTGGTTCCACCCCTCCTTCACTTTCTTGGTGATGGTTTGTTTTGTCTTTTCCCTTTTCGTGTTATCAATAAAGTTTGCCATTTGTCTCTCCTAAAAAAAGGAAAAGAAAAATGCTCCTAATCAGCCAGCCTTCTACCGTTGGTGGCTGTTAGTGGATCAATAAACATAGAACAAGTGATTACATATAAGAAGTCTTCCTTTTTACGTGTGGCCTTGAGAGATCTTCCACGCTATCAAAGAAGCATGTGATTTACTTATATGGATTTATGTATATGTTTGAACACAAGACCGTGATTTTTAAAATTGTAATATTATAAGTTTCGAATCATAATGGATTGAGAGATTCCTTACTTGGTTGGAGAAAGTGTGTTGTATCCCCAATCATTTAGGTAATCTAGTTTTTGTGTTATAGTCATTTATATGCAAAATAAGTTGTTAAGGCAAGATAATGATGTTAGCAATGAATTAACCAACTCTCCCAAAACCTTAAGGCTTTAGGAGATACAAAATTTAATAAACTTCAACACCCCCAATCAGGAGGAATATTGTTCTCTCCTGGGAGCACGCATTGGGAGCCAAGGCGAGTCCACACAACGCATACACAAGCACATACAACAACATTTAGGAAAATATTTCCATTGGGATTCGAACTCGAGACCTGACTTAGCTCTGATACTTAGCTCTGATACCATGTTAACAGTGAATTAACCAACTCACTCAAAACCTTAAAGTTTTAGGGGATACAATAATTAATATACTTCAACAAGTGATGATGCATTTGATTTGGGAAATAATGACAAAGATGGACTCAAATATCCTAAGTGATTTACTTAACTTCGACAAACGCCCTGCTAATGATTAAGAGGTACTCAAATATCCTAATTGATTTACTTAACTTGGACAAACACCCTACTTTGTACATTGAGCATTGGTGGATAGAGATCAAAAAGATTTCACCTACTAAATTTAAAAACAATCCATGCTGTTAGGGAATGAAACAAGATGGCTAATGGTTTGCAGAATCAAGGATCAGAGAGTCAACAGAATCAAGTTTTTCAGCAGCAGTAGAACTCGCACACAATATTAGGACTACTTGGTCACTTAACAAACTAGGGATGTTTGACTTGATGCTGGAACTAGTATTGTTTTATTGTTTAATCCATAGTTACCAAAGCAAGACATGAAAGTGAGACGCGGGAAGCAGGGCTCAATAAATCTTTGAGAAACAAGAAACGAAAAATGATAATAAAGAAAATAACCATAAGTTACAATCAAGAATTTCAACTACAATACAATAAAGTGAATAAACTTAAAGGAAGTACTTCAAAAACTAAAAACTATACTATATAAGAAACAAAGAATCAAGACATAAATAAATATACAAACCACTTGTTAATAGTATGGCTAACCATACCTTAGATTTTATCATATATAAGATTTTTTGTAGATAACTTAAATCTTAGAGTCAGACTATAGAAAACTTTGTATAAAAACCATCGGATTTGAATCTTTTCTATTGGATTGGAATAAAATAAAATAAAACAATAAATTCAATCCTAAATCTTTTTTTTCCTATAAAATCATTACTAAATCTCATGGATAATATTTTATTCAATGCTTATAATATAGGATTTACATTAAATAGGAGTAGAAATGAGGGAGTAGCTAGAATTGATAACCAAGAGATACCTTGGAGTGATCATTTTCGTTATCTTGGTTCAATCATACACAAAGAGGGAGATATTGTAGATGATGTTGCTCATAGAATTAGAGTGGGATGGTTAAAGTGGAGAGGTGCTTCTGGAGTATTGTGTGATAAACGAATACCACTAAAATTGAAGGGAAAATTCTATAAGATGGCTATAAGACCAGCCATGCTTTATGGAGTAGAATGTTGGGCAGCCAACAAACAACACAAACATAAAATGAGTGTGGCTGAAATGAGGATGTTGAGATGGATGAGTGGCAAGACTAGAAAGGGTAGAATTAGAAATGAATCCATTCGTGGTAGCTTAGGTATAGCACCCATAGGTGATAAAACGAGGGAAAGTTGATCGAGATGGTTTGGGCATGTGCAACGAAGACCAATGACAGCACCAATAAGGAGGAGTGAGACAATGCAAGTTGAAGGTGCTAGAAGGACTAGAGGAAGACCAAAATTGATCTGGGTTAAAGTAGTAAGGAGGAACATGGAAGCTTGTAATTTTACGGCAGATATGGCCCTAAACAGAGTGGAATGGTGGAACAAGATTCGTGTAATTGACCCCAAATAGTTGGGATACGACAATTTGTTGTTGTTGTAAAATATAATATTGTTTCTTGGATCACTTCCCAGTCGATTCTCCAGACATTTCTACTCATTCCTCTAGAGACTTCCACTCATTTCCCTAAATAGTTTCTACTCATTTAACCGAGCTTCCCAAATGTGGGAAACGTGTTTCCCACTACTTGGGAAACATAATGGAATTAGCTTCCCAAACGAGCTTCCCTGCAACTATGGTTTAATCGTTTCATTTTACTTGTTTTGATGTATCTAGGTTCTTTTGAGGGGTGTGACTTTCATGTTCTTATTAGGTATACTATTTTATTTGATTTTTGTAAAAATAAATCAGTGGTACCATCCACCTTCCCACCCCCCTAATAATAATAATAAATAAGTAGTGGATCAAGCAACCTCCAATATTAGTTGGATCTCATTTAGACACCCAAACTAAAGAAAAAATGATTTTATAAAATAAATAGTTTAAAGAAAATAGAATGTCTTAAAATATGAATTTTGAAAACTATAAATTTTTAGAGATGTTGAAATGCAGCCTTCTCAATTAAAGTTATGAAAAAAGAATGATTATGGGGATTTATGGAACAACAAAAGCTTGGATTCCAAATGTATTGTTGAAATATGTGAAACCCTTTTCCAGAAATTCATTTAGTAAAAGATTATGCACGAAAAAGGAAATTTCAACCCTTCCAACCCAACAGCCAAATAAGCCTTCCTTATGCAAGAGGAGATCTTATAGACTCGCACAATTAGGTGACTATCAATGCAAACTTTGTAAGGGAAAAAGAGAGAAGGAGACTCAACCTTGTTCTTTGAAGCCCAAAGGATATCTAGTCATGCTCAAGTACCAAAAATACAACACTTTGCCACACAATGGGTTTATTTTTATCAACGCTATCACACACACACACACACACACACACATGCAGTGCACGTTGCACATGCACCCAAAAAGCACAAAGTTCTCTAGCCCTTGTTGTGCACATAATTTCCAATATAGCCCAATTGTGACACAGCTCAAATGCTACTACATACTGCTGCAGAGACCAATCTCCCCAACCTCTAATCCCAAAGGGTGTGGTTTTATAGCTAGTGTTGAGGCTCTCGAGCCTCCTCTTAGGTATAACCTAACTCATGCCAAAGGAAGAGACAAAATCCAAACAAGATCTCATGGAAGTACAACAATGAAGAAGGAGATGGTTTACAACTCTCCAATTCTCAACCATAGTAAACAAACATTAAATCGGAAATGTCCCTTTATGATGCAATGGTCCTGATGCAGGATGGGTTTAGAGACCAAAACACCTGCGAGTTATGGGCCCAAGAGGAATCTAAACAAGTTCCAAATAGACTGGATGCAATCCTCATAAAATGGATTAAATAGATTAAAGAAAGACAAAACCTAGAAGTTTTAGTTGCCGGACAGAACTCGAGCACCACAAAAAATAGGGTTAGGCTTCTTAGATTAAGGTGAAACTTTGCAGCATTATTGGGTTATGAATGAAGATTTAACCCTCCAAATTGAAGCATAAACGGATTAGTAAAAGTATATAAAACAAGAAAAAATCAGGTCTTATAGCCGTGTGGATGATTTAAGGAGCAACATAATTCGTCGGATGCTTGCTTAGTAGATGAAGAAGTCTAAGAAGTAGAAGAGATAAAGAAGAAGACGGGGATTCAGGGAGGCCCAACCTCAACCACTAACAATGCAACAAGGGAGAAATTTCAATGCAATCAACTCTGATTTCATTTGTATGGAGTAGGGGTTTAAATAGATTACATCAAACAACTTGCCTTGGACATTTTTTAGAAACCCTATACTTTGCTAAATCCTAGTTTCCTAATATATGACTTGTCTCCCAAGTAATACTAAATAAAATGACCTAAAAACATATTAAATAAAACCAGCCAACCCATCCTTAAATATTCCCTATGTATGAGAGGGAGTTTCTCTCTTCATTCATATGAGAGAATCTCCCCATGGGCCCCACATGTTAGCTGTATTTATTCTACCCTACTACATATCTAATGCCACTCTTTTTTTTCTTTTTTGGTGTTCATTACAAAGAAAAGACTCAACGAAATATTCCTAATCTACCTCTATAGACTTGGACAAAACCATGACTACCTAAGCTCAATTGAGTGGGCTATTTTTCTGTTCACTTGATCAATCATGATCAATTAACTTCTTCTTGGTGATCCAATATGCTCCTGCATTAGGTCTAGATTAGTATCAAGTCAAGAGCTGTTGTGATGCGGACAACACAAAGAGACTTGTGCGTATGCCGCCCTACAAGAGGGCTAGATTTAAGTGTACATGTTATGTGGGGTTAATTTAGGGTCTTATAGGGGAGTACATTTATTTTATATGTCCATGTAATAAGGCTAATAGTGCCAAAATTTTGTTGAATTTCTTTTAGAGAGTAATCCCATCACTTACCTTAGCCCAAGTTTTTAAGGGTCAAAATTTGCCCTTTTGGCTTTATTTTGGTGTCATTAGATAGGTTATTCAATTACCTTTCTAATGAAACCAAGATTGCACAAACCCAAGGTGAGTTGGGAAAGCTTTGACCAAATTGCTAAAGGAGTATCAGTGAATGACGTGAATAGTGTTTTGAATCAATAAGTCAAAGTGTGAGGCCCACTAATGTACTGATTGACAGCCCCTAATTCCCATACTGTTTAGTATAATTTTTAGGAAAATACGTTTTTAGAAAGTTTTATGTTTTAGAAAACTTGGCTAAGAATTTTAGGATTTTTAGGAAGTTTATAAATTTAGCAATTTTCTAATTATTTAAGGTTGTAAGCCTATTTAAAGGCACCCCCTTCCCTATAATTTTACAGTGAAGAATTTTAAGAATTGTGTTGAATTATTGGGTGGTTTCCCAAGGTATGATTGTGGCTATGTACTCCTTTTTAAGGGTTGATGCCATCTCCTAGGCTCCCATTTCTCTCCATATGGGTTGTAGCATACCATGGTGCGCATGGAAGTACCTCTCACCCTCTCTCTTTCTCTCACCTCTTCACTCCCAGGTATCTCTCTTATCTTCTTCTCCTTCTTTCTTAGTCTCTTCTCCTCTTTCTCTTCTCCTACATTCTTTCTTATCTTCTTATTCTTCTTCTTTAGGAAGACCAAAACTTTCTGGTTTTCAATAAAACCTCCATTCAAGGATCTTCTATTTTCTAAGATTTCATGATTTGAACTAACAAATCTCATCCAAAATTCATAAAATTTTGACTATAGGACCTTTGGACACGTTAGAATATGCTCTAAAATTTTTAGATGTGTCAGAAAGGAATTTTGGTAATTTTCTGATTTTCAGTCCAAAATTACAGAAATACCCTTTTTGGTTCTTTTTATCTCTCTTATTTCTATTTTCTGTTTTAATTCCTTCTAATCTCTTCTCTATCATTCAATTCTCTGATTTCTCATAGTTTGTGGCTACTTGAATTGTTTTAAAATTCAATTCTAGAACTGTTGCTTCTGCACTTTAGATTTATTCCTTTGGGTTATCCTACATCAAAGTTTGGTATCAGAGCTTATATATCCTATATCAGATTTGGTATCAGAGCTTAAATTCTGCATCATGTTGTGCATCAAAATCCAAATACATATGATTTAGGTCATAGATGGTTCTGTGGAGAAGGTACATCTTGGCAAACAATACATTGAACAAACATTCCATATCATCTCAGTATTTCAGAATTTTTTTTTTTAATGAATATATTTCAGAAATTTCTGTAGATATCATATGGCCTGCCATCAAAAAAGCTTACTGATTCAATGGCATAGCAAGGAACCATTAAGATAACACCAATCAGAAACTTTTGTTCCTGTAAATCAAAGACCAAAATAACTGTTAGCTACCTCAAAGAAACTATATAAATAAAGGATCCAGTATATCTCAAGAAAATGTAATGAACGTAAGAAGGGGTTGGAGGAAAACCTCAGGATTCTTATATGCTGAAAGGTGCTCGAATATGAGGTATATTGAAAGTGAAAGGGTGATAAGCACTAAGGCACCAGCAACTAATGCTACCCATGTGGGCGGTAAGTAAGCTAGGACAATGATATTGAGATATGCGGTTATCTTCATCAGCTATTTGACTTCCAACTGCCCTAGATTCTCACGGGAAGCAAGCATAATGAATTATTGATTCCCTAAAATAGAAATAGCACCATACATACCTGTACACATGCATAACAACTGATAAGGCAAACTTTAGAACTATGATCCTCTCAAGTTCTAAAATTGCAGGCCAAATCTGTATAAAGGTAAACAGAAAAAGTAGTGACAGGAAGAAAGCACGATTTTGATGATATAATGTAAGATTCTTTGGTTGAAAAGGTTTCAAAAGATGAGAAAATAAGGAGATGATATTAAAAATTGATATACCTATAACAGCCAATACGTTATACATAAGAGAGACAGCATGCTGAGGCAGTCAATACCTTGTATTGCCCATCCAAAATCCCAAACCTATAACTCAATGTATTTTTATCTTCTATTTATTGGTAACACGAGGTATTTTTAAAAAGAAAGAAGATGTACAAAAGTAGTATACAGTAAGAGCAGAGCACTATCTCCAAGCAAAGGAAAAAGGAAACAAGGACTAAAGTGAAGAACAACTCATGGAAATTATAAAATTAAAAAAAAAAAAACAACACCATCAACAACCACAAAGGAAAATAAGGATATATCCATGAACCGTAAGAGTATATCAAAACTCCCCTCAGCATAACCATAACCACAACATCCAAAAGCAAGAAACTGAATGAAGAATTACTAGGAGGCAATAATCTTCTAAGATTCCCCACCCCCTCTTCCTAGGGAAGAAGCAGTTAGCAATGTGAATTTAAGATTAAGTTGTGAATCTAGGGTTTGATGGAGCAAGGAGAGAAGGAGGAAGAAGAAGAATTGGAATAAGTATCGTAGTGTGTTATGCTCACACTCTACTGAATTGTATTTAATCCTTAGATTTATACTATACTGTATGGTATTGGCATACCATATTGATACAAGGCAAATACAGAGAAAAACAAAAGACACCCCAAAAATTACATGTATTTACAATCATGCCCCGTATATATGAAAGACCTCTACATGAACACTACAATGTGCATGGTTTCCAACATTCCCCCTCAAGTTGGAGAATAGAGATCCCACATGAGAACCACCATTCAGTCCCTTCATAAGTATATCAACCAGTTGTTCTTCAGTCTTAACAAATGGTATGCAGATAGTCCCAGGTTGGAGCTAATCTTTGATAAAATGCCAATCTACTTCCACAAGTTTGGTTATATCATGCCGAACAGAGTTATGTGCGACACTTATCACTGCCTTAGTGTCAAAATGTATATTTATTTTCCTTCTACAGGAAATCCCAATTCAGCTAATAAAATTTTCAACCATAGGAGCTCATAAACACCATGGACCATGGATCTAAACACAACTTCAGCATTAGATCTCACCACAACAGTTTGTTTCTTACCTCTCCATGTGACCAAATTGTCAACTACAAAGGTGCAATAACCTGAAGTAGAGTTTATCTAAATTGAACAAACCCAATCAGCATTAGTCTACGCTTCCACTAAAAAATGACCACTTCTAGTGTATAAAAGACCTTTCCTAGGACATCCCTTCAAGTATCTTAGGATCATGTAGACTGTCTCTAAGTAAGCTCCCGTGGGTGCATGCATGAAGTGACTAACAACACTGACTGCATATGCAATGCCTAGTCTGGTCAAGGATAGATAAATGAGATGGCCCAACAATCTTTGATATCTCTCAGCATTAATAAGATGATCACAATCCTCTTTCTTTAGCCTACGATTTGGATCAATCGGAATCTCATAAGGTCTACACCTTGTTAAGCCAGTCTCTTGAAGGAGATCTAAGACATGCTCTGGCTACTTCAATTCCAAGAAAATACTTTAGTTAAGCGGTTGTGTTTCATAGAAGTGGCAATATTGGCTACAGTGTTACTTGTTTGGGGCTTGTACAAATCTATTTTGTTTGTTTTTTTTTTGGTCAAAACAAATCTATTTTGTTGTGGCTGGTTATCGTGAACCTATAGTATAGTAGAGATCAAACATGCCATAGTTTAGTTGACCAAAAACCACTCAAACCGACATAGAGTCCCCATGGGGACTCCTGGCTCAGATCAAAGATTGCACAACAACCTACTGCATGTTCTGGTATTTCAGTTGCATCTCACAGTGCCTCATCCAATCATTTTGGATCATTGACTCAGGTGCTACCCATCATATGACCGGTTTGTCTTCTCATTTTTCATCATATCATATATGCTCTAATTGAGATAAAGTTCAAATAGCTGATGGGCCTTAGTATTCTATTGCCAGTAAAGAGAATATTTATGCAACTCCCCTTTGATGTTAGCATCAATTTTACATGTTCCCTAGTTCACTCTGAATCTGTTATCTATTAGCCACATCACAAATCCTTAAATTGAATTACCTTTTTTCCTTCTTATTATGGTTGTCTTTGGCATGGGATCTCACTCTTGAGATTGTGATATCCAGATCAAATCAAGGAAATCAAAATCTTAAGACTCCAAGATCAGATTATGGTAGTCATTTAGCTTCTTTATTCTTAAAGCACGATCGTCAAAACCTCATGTTATGTATAGAACATGGAGAGAAGATGATGGTTGTGCTTCTCTCAATTTGGAAGAGAATAGAATGGAGCACATACATTCACAAAGGAAAAAAAAATTATATATGTACATCAACAAAGAGCTTCTTGGAAGAAAAACAAAACAATTGAGGGAGTTGTATAGCTTGCACTTGGCATCGAAGGGACAGTAATCAGATTTAAGTTTGGACAACTTGAGGACTTTGGATACGAGTATGTTAAAAAGTGAGGTATGCACCTCAGCTTTAAGGCACCAGCAAGCAAATTAAAGACAAATTTTGAGTACTCTAAACTCAAAAGCAAACACCTTGTAATCACCCTCTTTTGACAAGTATACGTAGCTATGGGACTGCAACATCAATCGATTCAAGTGTTATGCGAGGTTTCTCAAAGGACTTACGAAATTGTTGAAAGATTAGATTCAGGAGAAGCAAGGAATTGGGATGAGTCCCTTTTAGCCTTGTGCTAAAAGTCCATTTCAGCGTCACCGACCTCAGTTGCCTTCTCATAAAAGCATAAGTCAATCCAGAGAGTTCAGTAACTTCAGATATATTTATCATACTCAAAAGCAATAAAAATTAAACTTTATCACCAGGAACACTTATAAGAAGGAGCTCCCCATTAAAATTGGATATGAGACAGTCAAGATTATGAATGAAAGGGGCAACTCAAGAATACTTAAACACCTCTGGTGAAGTGATGACTACCTTGATATGCTCCAAATTGATGACAATTTCCCTCCCCCGCCCAAGAATCATCACGGGATATGAAATTACCAACATCTTTCTACCTCTGAGTCATTAGCAGGGCAATTAAGGGGCGGCGGTATGGTGATGTGGTCTAGTAAGCGGTATGTTCTAGGTGATTTTGGTGTTTCGTCATCGAAGGAGAGACTACAAACCCTAACCTACAATTAAGGAACGAACAAAAAGAGAAAAGATTGTGATAAATGGGATTTGTGGCAACTTAGCACCACTTTGTTTCAGACTGTGATCAATGGGATTTGGATCACGCTTTTTAACTCAATCACGATATAAGCCAAAATACAATCTTTCTGTCCAAATTGCATGCCAGATTGCACACCAAATAGACCTAACCATGTCTTACTTAGATCACAATCTAATTATAGATCGTGAACTGAGATTGCATGCCAAAGACAACCTATATCTTTCAAGATTTGGTGATGCAGAAGGAGAAGTATATTTCTAGTAGATGTAGAAGAAGAAGAAAAAGAAGAATAAAGGGAGAAGAGGAAGAAACCGTATGGGCTGCAATCATATGAGAGAAGATACTCTCATATGTAGGTATTGTACAAGTATAGAAGTCAGGACTGATATGTTATTTGTATGTATACATATAAGGGTGTGGTAGGTATTATACCCCATACCCTAATACATAATGAATAAAACAATACATATGAGTAGCCGAAATAACTCATACGATTTTCTCTCCATCAGTCGTGTTCTTCTTCTTCTACTTCTTCTTCTTTCTTTGAACATCACCTTGATATCAGAGCAAGGTTCTAAAGAAGAGCCTACGATCAAAGGACTCATTGCTGCCACCAAGTACATACGCTTACATTAGCATCGGCACATCTGTGACAGGTTTGATGGTGGATTTTAAGAGACCACGAATTATCATGAATTTACATGTAGTTTGTAGATTGAACGATTTTTAAGGGACTTTCTTTAAAAATTTACAGAAAATCCAAATTTCAGTATTTTGATGATCTGGTCGATTTTGGGGTTTTTTTTAATCTCAAATTGATTAGCAAGGAAATTTTTTTGCCCCAAGCCTTGTAGTACAATGAATGTGGTCTTGCATGATTTGGTAGAGAATTGAAAAGTTGGTGTTGTTTTTTGTTTGGTATGTTTATCGCCCATCGGGGCTAGCCCTGCATCAATGTTTGGGACTATGAACGAAGGAGATCTTTCCTGTTCTCTTATATGGAAGTATTCAAGCATTTTGATCATGGTTTTTTTGTGTCACCAGCGTGAGCTTGATGGCAGAGGTATAATCGATAACCAGATCTCATCGTGAGACCTGTTTTGTTAAAAAAAAAAAGTATGACCTAAGGGAGAAATCAATAGTAAACAATGGTTGTTGATATTGAATGTCTATAGTGATGATGATTGGCCGTGTAGCCCTATGACCTGGTTGTGGTTGGGGTCTGTTGAAATTTGTTATCTTTTGAGTTTTTTTGTTATAGTACTAGTTGCAGAAATCTTTCACTTCATTATATTAAAGGATGTTAGACGAAGTTCTAAAGTTAAGCTCATTGAGTAATGCCGATCGTGGTACTCTAGGGGGAGCTGTGAACAAATCTCCAAATACCCTTATCACCACATTTCGTCTAGATGGAACCAATTTCCTCACTTGGTCACAATCATCCAAACTTTGTATAATAGGGAAAGGCAAAGTAGGGTATTTGATAAGCGATGTGAAGAAGCCGAATACTAAAGATCTGACCTATGCGAAGTGGGAAGTTGAGAATTCAATGGTTATGTCTTGGATATTGCATTTTACGCAATCAAACATTATGAGTAATTATTTATTCTTATCTACAGCCAAGGCCATTTGGGATTCCGTCAGAAAGACCTATTCCAAGAAAGGGAATAAGGCTCATCTGTATGATCTCCACTAGAAAATATCCCAGTTGAGACAAGGTAATCAGTCTTTAACTTCATATTATTCCACTCTTCATCGCATGTGGGAAGAGATCAATTTCTACAAGAATTTTAAAGCTCAGAGTATCGAAGATGTTGCGTTATACAATCACAAAGTAAAGGAGACTCGTATTTTTAAGCTATTGGCTGGCCGAAATCCATAATATGAACCTATTTGTGTATTAATCATTGGGAATGATCCATTTCCTCCCTTGGATGAGGTGTTTTCATATCTAGCATAGGAGGAGGATTGTCACAATCTCATGACTCAACCAAAGTATCCAGTCCTTACTCAGTCAGTCCTAGTATCTTCCTCCCAACACAGAAGACATGGTTCTTATCGTGGTCATAGTGGTGGAGGTCAAGGTGGAGCTTCACAAGATAATAGAGACAAATAAAAAGTGTGAACATTGTAGACGCTTTAGACACACCAATGAGACATGCTGGAATCTCCATGGTTGTCCCCAGCAGAAGTTTCAAGGTTGTCCCATCTTGGTTCTTTTACAGGTGGTAAAGGCGATTTTCATCATCAGACTCAATCCAGTGCCCATTATGTTACTTCCTCCACAGAGCCAACTCCAACTTCCACGCCTTCTATCATGACTTCTTCAGATCCCGTCAGTTTCTCTCGTGATCAGATATAGGTACTCTGTCGCTTCATGGCCAGTTTAGTGCCATCTAATTCTACATCCACTTCTTTGTTCGCCCAGTTAGGTACTTCAGGCTCCGTCTTAAGTGTGTCTATCAATACTTCAAATCACTCATGAATCATTGATTCAGGAGCTTTGGATCATATGACAGGTATGTCCTCATTGTTTTCCTCCTATTTTGTCAATTCTGGGAAGGATAAGTCTGTATTGCTGATGGATCTTATTCTTCTATTGTTGGTAGGGGCTCCATTTCTGCCACACCAACCCTATCAGTATCCTCAGTTCTTTATATTCCTAAGTTTACTCATAATCTCTTGTCTATTAGTCATTTTACCAAGACTTTGAATTGATGTGTGACTTTCTTCCATTCTCATTGTGTTTTTCAAGACTTAGGGACGAAGACAATAATTGGTAAAGGACATGACGAGAATGGTTTCTACATACTCAACAGTACTCCTTATACAGCTACTTTTGTTCAACTACAACCCTCCACAAATAAAGGCCAAAGCAATGTTTCACTTCATCAGTGGCATTAGCGTTTGGGCCATCCTTCTTTTTCTATTTTGCGTCATTTATTTCCTAAGTTGTGGACAGAGTCCAATGTGTTTCAATATGACTCATGCGAATATGCTAAGCATTATAGAAGCTCTTATCCATTAAGTATAAATAAATTATACTTCTTTTGAAATTATGCATTCTGATATGTGGGGACTTGCTCCATTAACTCATTATTTGGATATCGTTATTTTGTAACTTTTGTGAATGATTATTCTCATTGCACATAAGTCTATCTACTTAAATCAAAGGGTGATGTCTTTTCTAATTTTGTTTCTTATCATAAGATGATTAAGACTTAGTTTGACAAGAAAATCAAGATACTACGGAGTAATAATGGGGGTGAATATCTTTCATCTGCATTTAGTATCTATTTGAATCAGCATGACATCATTCATCAAACAACATGTCCTGGTACTAAAAAAATAAGGGGTAACCGAATGCAAGAATAGGCACCTCACGGAGATTGCTAGAGCACTCATATTTGAAATGAATTTCAAAAAACTTTTTGGGTTGATGCAATTCAAATAGTAACTTTTCTCATGAATCGGCTCCTTACTCGGGTATTAGATTAGAATGCTCCTATTGAGGTGGTTTCTCTTACTTCGGTGTCATTCCCTATTCCCCCCAAGGTATTTGGTTGTATTTATTTTGTTCGTATTGACAAGTCCTCTAGATCTAAACTTGACCCTAAAGTCTTAAAATGTATTTTTTTGGGCTATTCTCCCACTCAAAATGATGTAGGCCGAGACCTGTAAGGGATGGTCAAATCCAGAGGATCCAACCAAGGATGCATCTCAATTGAGAGTAGCGGATGCCACTCGACGTTACTAATTACGAATGCCATTCGACGCGACCAAGCCACATGCTTGATTAATAGGAGGAATCACTCAACTTGAAAGCAAGACACACTTGCAAACAATATTCTGTATCAAAATCAATATATATCTTTCACTCATAGTCATGGGTTTATATAAGCCTAACCTTGGAACAACCCTTCAAGCAGAGTAAAGACTCTTAACCACTTTGTTACATTTTCAAAATAACCTTTTTAAGGTTTCAAGACTCCAATTAACTAAGAAACTTGAACATAAACATGAAATACAATTTTCTAGAATCACAAAAACAAAATAAGTATTGGAAAAGTAACCAAAATCTCAAAACTCGCAGTCTCGAGTTGACCACAGTCAACACAGATACCTTCTAACAAAACGACAATAACTTTTTTTAGAGAACTTCAATTGATACACTATTTGTTTCCTTAGAAACTAGACTCATAGATCTTTCCAATGGTGTATGGAATGAATGCTAATTCGCACGGAGTTGGTAGCTGTGTGAAGTTACACCAAAATTGCTGACTGGGACAGCTTTGGAATCTTACCAAGTGGATGTCTAGTTTTGCCACATCATTAAGAATTTCATGGGACACTTGAATATCAGATATGATGTATCATGGGACACTTGGATGCATAAAAAAAATGACACATGTTGTCTACTTAGCTGCCACATAAGCAAACACATGATGTCCACATGGATAAAACTGATTATCAGCAAAAAATCATTCGGGCAAATAGAAATATTCTCCTGTAGATAAAAATCATACTCTCACGGAGAAATCATCTCTTGCTCTTACATTACAAAAGAGGTATAATTTTTATCATCCATCCACTC
Organism: Platanus orientalis; assembly: GCA_025762735.1. Classification (NCBI taxonomy): domain Eukaryota; kingdom Viridiplantae; phylum Streptophyta; class Magnoliopsida; order Proteales; family Platanaceae; genus Platanus; species Platanus orientalis. Next base: position 5,693 of record JAOXJP010227545.1, on the reverse strand, counting down.
ATCGTAAATTTGTTTCTATAGATGTTACGTTTCATGAGACTGTCCCATTCTTTTCTGTAGGTAAGTCTCCACTTCGGGGGGGAGTATTGTGTTGTTGATGATGTTGAGAATTCGACTCATATGCCTATACCTACTTTCTTTTTTTATCAGGGCTCATATACAAAATTTGTTGATAGCCAAGGGAAGTAAAATAAAAAGTGTTGATAGCCACTGGGAGAGAACCAGTTGGATGTAAAGGGGTTTTCACTATTAAGCTAAAACTAAATGGAAGTGTGGACAGGTATAAAGCTATGCTTGTTAGGAAAGGCTATACCTAGACTTATGGAGTCGATTATTAGGAGATGTTTGCACCAGTTGCTAAGATGAATACCATCCATGTCTTGCTTTCTTTACCTGCAAACCAAGCTGGTCTTTATTACAACTTGATGTGAAAAATGTCTTTCTTCATAGTGATCTTGAAGAAGAGGTCTATATGAAGCTTCCACTTGGATTCAAGATTACATCAAATACGAGCAAGGTCTGCAAACTCAAGAAAGCCCTTTCTGGCTTAAAATAATCTCCTTGAGCATGGTTTGAGCGTTTCCGTGCAGCTATGGTTTCATATACCATAATCAATATCAAGTTGATCATACTCTATTCGTTAAGAGACTGGGTAGCAACATTACAGTTTTGATTGTATACGTGGATGATATTGTTGTCATTGGTAATGATGAAGTTGAAATGAAGAAATTGAAGTCTTATTTAGTAAGGGAGTTTGAGATTAAAAATTTGGGATAGCTTAGGTATTTTCTTAGAATTGAAGTTACTCGCTCTAAACGATATACATCTGGATATTGCATCATTGTGGGAGGTAATTTGGTCACTTGGAGGAGCAAGAAACAATCTGTAGTTGCTCGCTCCAGTGCTAAGGCTGAATATAGAGCTATGGCACATGGTGTTTGTCAGTTGTTGAGGCTAAAGATGTTCTTGTTTGAATAAGGCTTCCCTATTTCTCATCTAATGCATCTGTTTTGTTTGTGACAACAAGGCAGCAATAAGTATTGCTCACGATCCTGTTCAGCATGATCAGACCAAGCATATTGAAGTTAATCATCACTTTATCAAAGAAAAGCTCATGTCAGGTTAGATTTGTATTTCTTTTGTGAATACTAATGAACAGATTGCAAATGTATTCACTAAGGGATTGAACAGTCCTGTTTTTCATTCTTGTATTAGCAAGCTTGGTATGTGTTCCATATCCATACCAGCTTGAGGGAGAGTGTAGAAGTATAGAAGGCAGAACTGATATGTCATTTGTATGTATACATATAGGGGTATGGTTGGTATTATACTACATACCCTAATACATAATGTATAAAATAATACGTATGAGAGTAACCGAAATAATTCATACAATTTTCTCTCTCCATCAGTCATCTTCTTCCTTCATCCTCTTCTTCTTTCTCTGAACACTATCTGGTATAAATCTTATTTATATTGGTATGCTGGCAGGATGCCAGCAATACCCTTCATGATCACAAAGAATAACAAAGCAACATATAAAGACACCAATACCCTTAGTGCAAATTTATCCAAATAACAACTTCTCATAAATGAAATGTCTATCCATCTCAAGATGTTTAGTATGATCATGTTATACAAGGTTATGAGATATACTACTAATAACAACCTTGTTGTCGGAGTATAAACTCACAGGAACCTTAATAACAAATCCAATCTCCTCAAGTAAAATTCTCAACCTCAAAATCTCATACACTCTATGAGTCATATATCTATACTCTACCTCGGCACTGGATTTGGCTACAACTGATTACTTCTTACTCTTGCATGTTACAAGATTCCCACCCATGAAAGAGCAATACCCTGAGATGGATATTCTATCTATGGCTGAGCTGACTCGATTTACATCATTGTACACTTCAACTTTCATATGACCATGGTTAGAAAACAACAAACCTCTTCCTAGAGCTAATTTTAAGTATCTTGTAATACGATGAATAGTTTTAAGGTGAGGGGTCCTTGAAGCATGCATAAATTAACTAATAACACCAACAACAAAAGCTATATCAGGTTGTGTGAGAGATAGATATATGAGTTTCCCTACCAGCCATTGATATCTTCCCACATCAATTAAAGGTCGTCCATCTTGGTCATTCCACCCATGATTAACTTCAATAAGAGTCTTTGCAAGTCTTATCCCTAATAATCCTGTCTCAATCAACAAATCCAGTATGTATTTCCTTCGGGAAATGCTCCTACCACTTCTCTATTTGGCCATTAGTATTTTATTACCTTTGTGGATGACTTCTCTCGAACCACTTGGGTTTACCTTTTAAAGAGTAAAAGTGAAGTACATTCTATTTTAATGAATTTCATAAGATGTTGGTTACTCGATTCGATGCCACACTTCGTAGTCATTGATCTGACCATGGTGGCAAGTACATGTCAAAAGCTTTTTCCTCTTCAGTGAGTCTGGAATTGTTCATTATACCACATGTCCAGTTATACCTGAATAAAATAGGATGGCCAAAAGAAAACCGCCATCTTCTTAAGATTCCTAGATCTCTCTTGTTTACCATGTATGTTCCTAAGACTTTTTGGTCCAAAGCTCTTCTTAATACTGCCTACTTAATGAACAAGTTGTCTTCTCATGTATTGGCTTTTAAATCATCAATTGAATTACTCTCACCTCCCTCTTAGTTGTTTCCTCTTCCCCAAAAAGCCTTTGGTTGTGTGTGTTTTGTTCATGTGTCTAAGCTAGACCAATCCAAACTAGACCTAAAAGCTCTCAAATGTGTATTTTTAGGATATGGTATAACCCAAAAGGGATAAAAATGTTACTATCCCTCTTTTTGCAGATGCTTTGTGTATATGGATGTGATATTTTTTAAGTCCACCCATTCTTTCTTCTACACAGACATCTCTTTAAGGGGAGAATTATAATGAAGAGTTATTTCCCCAATCGTTGTCATTACATATGTTTTTACCTATGCCTTCTATTCCTTTTATGTGCCTTCGTGTTCCCTTGGTGTTGGTGTTCATAAAGAAGGGGAGGCTAGCAAAGGCAAGAGATTAGAGCCATAAGAGAAGGTTTATATGAGAAAGAAGAAATAGGTTGTAGCAAGGAATTTACCATAGAATCATGTTCCTCAACATGACTTTTCTTTAGATCCATCAAGGATAGTTAATCCTGAGAGAAAAGATATGACTTCGAGTTTGGTTAAATCTTGGCATTAGTATGGTTTAATTACACTTTAAGTGGGAAACCTCAACCATTGTCAAGAAAGCATTTCCATGTGTGCCTCCAATGTCTCGGATTAAGTTTTGATGAACTATGATCGGCTTGATCCCTTCAATGGGTACGTAGGCAGCCTATCTATCAGGTTCAACCATAAAGTTTTTCTTAAAAGAACGACCACATATAGTATTCAGTATTTATGGAATTTAACAAAAACTTTAGATTTCAACAATAGATTTGAAATTAAATTTCTAATAATATTGTAAAAGTTAAGAAACTTTAAATTTATTTGGAACCAAGTTTCAACAATCAAGACACTTTGAATTCACAAAAGAGGAACTAGATCATTGGACTTTGCCTAAGCCTTCAGAATGGTTAAATGTCTAAACAAATATGAATCACTACAAACAGACACAGCCAAGCTCACCTTTGAATTAACAATTTGGATCTACAACGTTAGACCGTAAAAGAACACAAGCCATGGTAGGACCAGAACATTCCTTTGGGAATTAACTGTCGATGTGATATTCACAACCAACAACTTCAGAAAATGGGGAGTTTTCAATGCATTATCTCAGTGCACAGGCACCAAAGCAATATCTATTTGGACCTAGTTTAGAGTTTAAAACTCCTCCACCACAAAGCTGCCACATACGTCCCAAATTGCAGTAAAAACAGCATTCCTCCAAGCATAGAGAATGAGACCAAAGCTATAGAACCATTTCACATTGGAAATGGGGAGATTTCAGCAGAGCTGATAAGAGGGGCTCCGAGAATCCAACCGCAGTTCAAGGCCATTAAAACGACAAACATACATGTTAGAAGGATGAATCGAAAAAATCCACCACAAAGTTTTCTGGCCTTTATTAATGAGTTCATCTCACACCCTTCATTGATCCAATTTCAGTGACACCCATGCTTAAAAATCTTCCCACCAAGCATTTTAGAAAAATTTCTGTTTCTCAAACCCTCGTTTAACACCTTAACAGAAGGAAATCTACCAAAGAAAATCAATGAAGCATTTCCCTCCTAACACACCCCTTGATCCATACCGCAAATCCTCACACAATCCCTTTTAACCACACATATTGGTCGAACAGCTTTTTTTCTTACGTAATCTTAAGAGGGAGACACGTAAGATGCAACATAAGCCAATATCACTTAATAAATAATAGCCTGGTGCCGATCCTGCTCTCTGCACAATGCAATTGCCTTGTAGTTTAGTATCTAATTTGTTTCTAGCAGTAATCACGCTACTGCTTTACACAAGTGAGTCAATATAGTAGACAATTTTGCAGAAATGTCTTGACCTTTTCTTAGCATTTTTAGATTTTACTGGAGTTATTCTTAGCATTCCTATTGCACCTTTCCATAGCAAGAAGTTCCACAGCCTCCTTAAGCTTGTTCAATATTGTTTCTATTGTGACTTTACTGTCCTTGGTGCCAGATGAAAATCATCTAATATCATGGAGATTTTGAAGCAGTAATCCTTATGATTGGCCAATGTACAGAGAATAAGTATATAAAATTTTAATTTTGGTTCTACCAGAATTGTAAGCAATGAAAAGGGACAGCTTGAAATGGGTTTATACCTATCTGGTGTACATACTACTCCATTTTCCTGTATAAGAATAATTAAAAATTTTGAAGTATAGAACAACGTAGGTTTCAATGAAATAGGGTTATGTAATTCTAGAGGACTCTTAAACACATTACACTGATCTCCCCACCACCACAAAAATAAAAATAAAAATAAAATCAAAAACAGTGTTTACCTCCCAAAAGCCAAAATTTTCAAACTATGGACCAAAACAACCGAACCAATTTAACCGAAAACAAAACCCTATAAAACGAATACATCCTATCTTCGATCACTCCAAATGCGTCTCGAAATCAATAATTCCAGGGAAGCTAATACATATAATAAACAATTCTTCCACCAACAGAACAGAAATACACTTATCAAGAAATGAAATCCAGAAACAAAATGGAAAAAAAAAAAAATTAAGATCAGAACAATCTCGAATCATTAGCAAGTTTCTCCATGAATCAAGCCCAATAATGGATCAAACGACTACGAAACTCTTCAAAAAGTTTCCCAAATTCAAAAGACAAAAACTAAAAATTAAGAGCAAGGAGATCGTGAAAAACAGGAAAATCTAGGGAAAAAAATAAGGAGCTTAAAACCTGATGGAAGAGCATAAGCAAAGGTAGCAGACGAGATCACCTCCCCGTCTGTGATTCCGTTCGCGGAAGACCGATGGTGCTCTAGTCAGCAAAACAAACATGCGACTCTGATTTTGATCATACAGCGCGATTTGAAAATAAGAAAAATAATAATAATAATAAAATAAATAATAGAGCCGAGATCCACTAGATTAACATTTATCGTTGAAGTATTTAAAATTTGTGGATTTACAGTTGGATTGGAATCTTCAATCTGAATATTTGTTTC
>JAOXJP010227544.1:0-11284 GCA_025762735.1 Platanus orientalis | reverse complement strand
TAGCTAAAATATTGGCAGCGGAGAAAAATATATAAGATAAAGCAAAACTATGCAAATTGATTAAGAAATTAAGGAAAGGACAAAGTTAAGGAAGTAATCAATGCTAGCTGGCTGTTTAATTGCAAAGTTAACCTGCAATAATCATGCCAGACACATGCATGCACAAGCCACTAATTACAAATTAAATTAATGCATTGCTAATAATTCCTAATTATATATGCCCATGATCTTTACAATGCAATTTGATTTGCATTCTTGATCATGTAGTAGTACTCATGTGGGGCAACATGATTTTTGGATTTTACATCATGAGGGGATCCAGATTTATCCATTTTGCATTTAAAGACAAAATATTACATTGCGAGTTTCATCAACTTTTGAGACAAAAAAAGTAAGCAAGTAATGTATCATTACAGTTATATTCATAGTGGGGGCATTCGGGATCTATAGCTGGAACAAAATATTGATTATGAAATGATACATTACTTGACTCAAATGGTAAATCAAAACTAACCGGACCATTATAACTTAGTTGAAAGGAACATACATGTATTCTTTTGTACTTTATATTGTCCACATACACATTACAAAAATGGTAAACTATGGAATGGAAGTGCCGCACAGATTTTAGCTGGTTGTTTAGGCTGACAGAGGCTCGTCGTATGTGGAAAGGTCCTCCTCATCTGAATATTCCCTATCACTAGAAGCATCTCCTAAACCAGAAGCAATCATGCCATCGTCAATAAAGTCTGCCAAATTTACGTTTTGACCAGCCGGACCTGTCACTTCTTGTGCAATCAATCAAGATAGGTTCTATATCATTCCTATTCAGTGGAGTTAACACTATACATGCATCACACTGCAATGGTGCATAATCATATGACTCCTCAGTTTCTTTATAAGCATCATCATCACTTGATGAGCCATCAATATCTTCTAACACCCTCAGCACCGATGGAATGTCGTATACATTCATGTTCATGTACTTCTGCACCACAAACCATCTCCCTTTTGCCCTTATATCTCTGATGTAAAAACACTGGGAAGCCTGGCATACCAACTCAAATGGTTCATCCTTATACCAAGTCCCGTCCATGTTGATACTGGTTATATGGTTATCAAGTTATACCCCTCGTCTTGGATCACTAACGTCAAACCAATCACACATGAACAAGGACACCCGACGCCAACCCATGTAGTGTAACTCCACGATATCATTAATAACACCGTAGAATTCTACATTATTAGTACTTTTGTCCCCAGTCACCAACACCCCTAAATTTTGTGTATGCTGCTGAAGTTCACGTTATTTCGTATGGAACCTTTTGCCATTTATAATGCAAGCAGCATAGGATGCAACCCACCATTCAAGACCGCAAGTTAACGCATACAGATCAGGGGTCACATCAAGTGGGTTGGTGATATGTTGGTCCTGAACCTACAACAATATTGTTGGAAGGTCATCACTTATAGTTTCTTTAACTTAGTCAGAAAGGATCGGGTTCATCTAACTAGGGAGGGAGCAAGCTAACTTACACGTTTCTTCAACCAAGTTGAAATTTCAGTTTGGTGTGTTTGATCGATACAATTTGGGCTATGCACCTTACATTTCTCGTAGTGCACCCTGCATTTAGAAAACACAAAATCGTGCAGCAATATACGTAAGATACGCTAGGGATATACAACATAATAGGTTGTCCCCAAAAAGTCATAAAAAAATAAGTTTGAACTAATGAGATAATGGATGCTTACTCTAGGTAGGGTCCAATCTCAGCACAGTTGTTGAGGACGTACCAGGTTGCTTCTGTTAGGAGTTTATCTGATAATTTAAAGTTGGAAGCTATACCCATGGGATGAACTTTCTGGATGAAAATTTTGATTCCATTTGTAGACATCGGCGTTCGGGAGGGGTTTGGATGCCCCCACCCGCCCGTGGTTTCCAGGTCCACTCTTTGGAGCCTGAGGCCGATGCGTGAGAGGTTGCTAACCCTTTTACAGGAGGGTTAGGCTTTTCTTGGAGTCGCCACCAACTCGGGGTTAACTGATGGAGTTAGACATCGGTTCTCCTCTTCGGGTGAAGAGGAGAAGTCTAGACCTGGAGGCCTAGGGGTTTGACTCTTTGTACTGGTCTGAGTTCTTGAGATTTAGGGTAAGTTGTTTAGTTGCATTTGGGGAATGTATTAGGTACGCCAAATACCCGCCTTTTTAGGGCGGCTTCTCTCATTCATACATGGTTTAAATTATGCTAAAGCCTATGCTTATTAAATGTAAAGTTATTGGTTTGGACCACCCCCGTTGTGTGATCATTACAGTCGCACTTGAAACATAGTCTCGACCTGCCTACATACCCGATCTTATGGTTTATGTGTTCCTAGGGTTTTGTCGGGATCAGACTATATATAGTTCTAGGGGTTTGTTGTATATGTCAATCTCGGTAGTCAAGTACGTCTAACTATAAGAGTGATGTAGGGTAGATTCATTTTAGATTATTTGGATACTTACAAAGTACTCCGCGCTGCTACAAAATGTAGATGAGTTAGCAAAAAGAGGTCAAGACTATGTTGTACCAAGATGCATGGTTTAAAGAACCTAACTGGGCTATGGCCAAGTCTCAGGGTCTTTGGGTCGCGAATCATTGCAACATGATCCTAAGATTAGGTAAAGACCGTAAAAGGTCAGGACGGGTTAAAATGTAGTGAACGGGTAGGTTGACTCGATCCGGTCACGCTGGCGTAACAACCACTACTCAGGTGTTGTCTCCTAGGTAAAGTTCGGGCATCTTATACACTTGAAAATCACAAACGTATAGTCAACCGTACTATGATAATTGGGAAAACTTAAATAGGTATTTGAAATGAAGGTATCCTAAAGTATGTCTATGAAATGGATTGGTTTAAGGCTAGGTTTCATTTGGCTTTCACAGGTTTAATACCTGAAATTCATCCTAACGCCTATAAACAGGGCCCACAGAGATGCCTAAGCACGTGGATGAATCTCGAGATGTTAGTTACCTATGTATAAGCTTTAGAAAAGGTCAGGGTTCACTGGGGTGGGTCCCAGATCCCAACACCCGAATTTCTCCAATGCTTACATTCCTTGTCAACACCTGAGTTTTAACTGATTAAAAATCAGGTGTTGGTTTTGAACACTCTGTACTCTAGGAGGCATATCTCTCTCCACAAAATTCAGAATTAAGCGTGGTTGGTCAATTCAGAAAGCTGAGAGAGATAGTTCTAACCATGTATAATAAGTCTATACTTTCCTAATTCCAATTTTTCCAACGGATGCTTGATTAGGCTATTAATGCCTATTTTTTAGGATTTAGATAGTTCGCACACCGGATGGCATATCTCTCTCCAGAAAATTCAGATTTAGATGTGGTTGGTTAATTTAAAAAGCTAAGAGAGAGAGACATTTCCAACCATATATAACAAACCTATACTTGGTCTAACACCAGATTGACATACGCCAGTTTTTCCAACGCCTAGAACCAAAATCCAATAATCCTTTTTTAGCCATTTGGGCCCCTTAGGGGTCTTAAAAAATTCTAAAATTTGTAATGCTAGAAGGTAGTACATATATGAACAACCTATAAAAAATTTAGCTCAATATCGTGCTTAGAAAATTTACAGTAAAATCAGTAAATATTCCTAAAATTGGGTCTCAAAAGACCCATTTTTTGTGTTTATTTGTGGGGCCATTTGAAGGCCTTCCACAGCATAAAAAATTACCAAATTAAATACATAACTATCTCTATATGTCTATTACAACATAATCAAAATTAGGCTCAAGAGGCCTTACACAAAAATCAAACAAAATTTGGCAATAAAACTAGTTGAAAATAAGAGCAAGATAGAGGTTGTTGAACCTCTACCTTATACTCAATTTTGAGCAAAGTTCAAACATAAATTGGACAACATAACACTTACTACTTGACATAGATTGAAGTATAGAACATGAAAAGAAGCAAGGTTAGGCTTACCTTGCCAAGGATTGTAGGAAATCCAAGCTTTTTCTCTTCTTCCTCTCTTTTGGTTTAGGGTTTTGTGTTGCCAACCCTGTTCTCCATGAATTTGTTGTAGCCCCAAATTGGTTGATCTAAGGGTGAAAAATGGGATAGAGATCAAGGGGATCAAGGGCTACGATGATCCTTATCTTAGGTTTAGTGTAGGGCTAGGATTTAATCTAAAACCTAATGGGTAGAGGGCTAGGATTAAAGCATGTGGGAATAAGGTGGAGGGCTGAGATTAGGTTGGCTGCAATGAGATGGATGGTGGGGATGGATTTGTGTTTGCTTGACATGGATTGGTGAGGTGGAAGGGGATATGGGAGATACCCTTTGAGGCAACACCATTTATCACCCTTTTCAAGGGTGTGAGGGTTAGATGCTAGATGGGGGGAGGTGATGGGTTCTTTAGGGATTTGAAACTCACATAGGGGATCTTAGGGAGGTGTGTGAGAGAGAAGATTAAGAGATTCCAATCTAAGGGGTGTAGGGGATTAGCTAAAGATAGGAATGCATTAAATGTAAAATATCTTACTTTAGCTAATCCTTAAATAATATCTAGATTTTTTATTTTTCGAATCCTATCACTGCCATCACTCTGTGTGAGCTCCCGTGCTCAGATGTCGGCCCAATCAGTGTCATTTTCAGATGTTCCAGATGCTTCGGTCGCTCCGGTTCAATCGAAACCAAATTAGGAAAAGGGTAAGGGGGTCAAATCAGGGTTTTTTAGCCAAAAAAAGCTCTCAAATGCAATGTTGAAGGGAAAAATGGTCAAATTGATCTTAGGGGGATCTAAGGGTAGATGCTCCTAGGTCCAAGTGGTTCACAGCTTCTGATTGTGTTGGATTACGGTACCCGACTAGGAAATTAGGTCAAAAACCATTTTTTGAGAGATTTAGTAGATTTGTATAAGGGATGCTGCTGGTTCCTCTGTAGGATGCCGCCTTGGGTCATATCTAGGGGATTTAAAGATTGAGGAGTCTGGAGGCCACAAAGACTGATAGATTGACAATTGGATTCCCAGGCAGTCACCGGGAGTCTTTTAGAACAAAGTTGCTTGACTGAGTCAAGTCTTTATAGTTGTCTGAAGTTGAGTGGGATTGAATGGATGATCATTAGCTGAATCAGGGGTCTATGAAATGATTTATTGAGGGCAAGGAAGATTTTGAGAAAATGGCCCTAACCTTGTTGCATTCTGAGTTCGACAAGACCTCTAAGAGCGTTTTGTGTGCTGAATACAGATAAAACGTTCTTTTTTCGGGCTTAGGCAAAAATGATTGCTTAGGCCATGAATTTTCTGCAAAGTAGCATGAATTTGATAGTCTCGCATCCTTGAATTTATTGTGGTGTGGCCACTGACTATCTGAATTTCCAGTTTCAGATGCGCTCCCGGGATTCGTTCAAGCACCTGATTTTTAAACCTGATTTTTCATGTGTTTTGGAGTATTTGGGAGAATCTTGGTAGATGGATTTTATGAAATCCATGGCTCCTTAGATAGCTTTTTAAAGGCTTCGTGATTATGAAGAAATGGACACCGACTAATCCTGATTTGGATGCCTAAAGAGCATTCTGGCTCGAAAAGAGTGAAAAGTGGAAAAAGAGCTTTTTGACCTTTTATTGTAGGTTTGAGATTTTATAGAGGTTGAAGACTTCGAATTTCTTATCTTATACCTGAAGATTTGAAGCTAAGGCTGAGGCCAAGGTATGGCCACTGACTTTTCTGGATTCGGAGATCGGATGAATCTCTGAAAATTTCTGTAATGGTCATTTCTTAGTTAGGATTTTCACAGATTGAGAGATTGACCAAAGCCAACATTGAGCTGTTTCTGACTTGTGATGAATCCTTTGGAGAGTAAAGACTTAGGGGTGCACAGGATCTGAAATTACATCATTTGGACCACAAATGAGGCTCTAGCGGTCCTTTGCAGGTCTAGAGGTCATTCTCTGAGTAGAAAGGGTAAAATGGTAATTTTTTGCCCGTGGGTCGAAAATGGTGAAAATATGAATTCTTTTCCTGTGATGCTTCATAACAAGAAGGCTTATGTAGGCAAAGAAATTCAGTGATTTGGATGACAGATAATGAGTATTGAGCCTTTGGAGGCAGAAGGGTAAAATGGTAATTTTCTAACTATGATGTTTTTAATGAAAAAAGGCTTATAGAAGGTGGAAAACTTACCGGTGGCATGAATGATGTTATGAAATGTGGACCCTCAAAGTCCTGTTGATGCTTTTGAAAGATATCAGGGTTTGTCCTGAAATGGTGTTTTTTGGGCTATAAGAAGGTTCTTTGACTGATTCATTTGTGATTGGAACATCTGAAAAGACCTCTTTGAAAATGCCTAACCTCCTAGAGTCTAAGTTTGCTCTTCCTAAGCTAAAGGTGCTTAGAGTCTTGATGCCTAGATGCTGTTATGCTGTCCTTATGCTATTACATGACCCGAATCAAAATTTGGGTGCTGACACTATGGAATTAAACTTCAATTGTTTGATTATTTCTCTAAGTCTAAGGTTCTTATCTAGAATATTGGAGTTAGTTTTAAGTAGCTCATCTTTTAAAAAGTCATCACTTTCTTTACTTAACTTGAGAGATAATTCTTTATTTTCCTTTTTAAGTTGAGTGATTATCTTTTCTAAAGAGGAACTGTCTTCAAAGAGCTTGTCAAAAGCCTCTTAAAGCTCATCTTCACTTTCACTACTTGATTCATTGTTAGATTCATTGGTGAAAACCATGAATGCAACTATACTTTGTGAAGATTCCTCTTCATTGCTAGATGACTCTTCTTCTGAGCCATCAAAGTCGTTGTCCCAAGTAGCTGCCATTGCTTTCTTGTATTTACCTTTATATTTTGATTTCTTGTTGGCACAATTAGAGGCAAAGTGACTATATCCCTTGCATTCATAGTAAATGACCTCTTCCTTGAAAACCTATTTTCTCCTTGGTAGATCATTGGGTCTTCTAGAAGGAAATTTTCTTTAAAAGTTTTTGGCATTTTTCTTATAGAATTTCCTAAAGCCCTTTGTGATGAATGCTACTTCATCATTGGAGTTTTCATCCGGGCAACTCTTCTACCTTGAGAGCTATTCCCTTCTTTTTAGAACTTAGCTTAAGTGTCATTTTGAAGGTTTGTAATGATCCTACGAGTACTTCCATGATTAAGGTATCTATATCCTTGCTCTCCTCTATAGTAGTAACTTTAGACCTACACTTTTCCGAAAGCAATCTGAGTATCTTTCTTACTATGGCTCCAAGACTAGCCTTGGAGTTCACAAGGTCTTGTAGTTTAGTATAGAAGTCGATAAATTGTTCATCTTCTTCCATCCTAAGTTCCTTAAACCTAGTGGTTCACATTTAAAGTTTTGACTTTTTAACCGCACTAGTTCCCTCATGGGTTACCTCCAGTAGATCCCATGCTTATTTGACCACGGTGAGAGAGCAAATTCTTCTAAATTCATTTTGGTCAACAACACAAAAGATGGCATTCAATGCCTTGTAGTTGGCAGTGTGGGCTTTCTTTTGGGTTTTACCCCAATCTTTTTCAGGTGCCATTAGTCTTTTCCAACCTTGTTGGATTGATATCTACACGAATAGGTCCATGGCTTGTAGATATGTACTCATACAAAATTTTCAATACGGATAATTATTGCCATCAATAAATGGGGGCTTCGTAGTTGAGTACGTTTCTTCCGAATTAACCATTTTATGTTTTTATCTCTAGGAATTAGATATTTCCACTCCGATGGTTAGACCGTTTATGAGAAGCATTGCTCTAATACCAACTGAAAGTCTGGCTTTATCCTAGAGGGGGTGAATAGGATTTTTAAAAATTCTTTTAACTAACCCCACTTAAAATTCCAATTTAGATATTATTGTAGTTTTTGGAATTTAGTGCACACCAAGATCTAGTTCAATTATTACAAGTGCAAATCAATGGCAATTCTTAATTTTAATCTTTTAATTAATTTAAATTCCTACTTAATATCAAATATGAAAGATCATATGAAAATGTTATATATGCCAAATAAAGATTGAGAGAAGAGACAATTCACACCATAAGTAAACACACAACACAATATTTATAGCGGTTCGGCACTCGAGCCTACATCCACTCTCAAAGCTCACAACGGAGTTACTAAATTTTATTTGGATTGAATTACATTAAAATCAAGGTTAAAATTCTAAAACCTATTACTTTCAAAGGCAAGCTCTCCTCCTGGTGTCTCTGGCAGGAGCGGTCTATACCTGGTGTCTCCGGCGGGTATGGTCTACACTACTGATATCTCCGGCGGTAGTGCTATGGTCTATACCTGGTGTCTCCGACGGGTGCTAAGGTCTCAATATTAAAATTTAAATCAATACAAATTACCTCACAAGGCTTGTGTATTATTAGTTGCACATGAAGGTGGTTACTCCTTTGTTGAGCTAGTGTGTCAATGTGTTCCACCAATCTTCTAAGAGTGCCTTTTTGTTTCTTGGAGCTTCTTATGAGTAAACCTTTCACTTTGCTTCCCTCTTCTTATTCTTCAAATGTAGAGTGCTAGGGAAGCACTTAGATGGCTCATTGATCTTCAATGGATGCTCATTAATGGAGCCAACTTGGTAATTGGAAGGATTGAATGTCTTGCTCTCTCTCAAGATTTTTTCTCTTATTTTGGTGTGTTCTTGTGTGTGTTAGAGAGCTCATTTGAGTTTCTTTCAAACTTATAGGGGACAAGCACAATCATGCACCCTTGATATGGTATCTACCCCAACGGTAAAAAAATTGCAGACGTTAATCTCTTTTTATTTTTTGAATTTCTGCGATTTCGGATCGATCTGGCTATGTCGGATCGATCTGCATGGATCAATCTGATAAATAGGAGATCGATCTGCTAAGTGCGGATTGATTCGACACCCTCCGTATCGATCCAATTCCCCTATTTTTTTGCCATTTTGCCTAGAACCTACTCCCACTCACTTGGAAACCTATGTAGGTGGCATGTATTGGTTCATAAGGTTTTGTAAAGGACTTTTAAGCTATGTCTATCACATTATATAACTTTACAAACCTTTCTTGAGTTTGATGAACTTCAGGTCTTCAAGTCTTAGAACTTTGGCAATTTTGGGAATAGATCATCCTCGGCTTCAAGTGTTTGGAGTTCGTCTTCCTTCTTGGAAACCAATAACTTGATGATTACAGATATGACTAGGATATGCAATGTGCTCATGTCATGCCTAATCTACCACTCAATGTATTTTACAAATTATGGAATTGATAATTTACATTAACATCATCCAACATAAAGAAAATGGATATAGAAAATAAAATTGAAGGGATTAAAATAAGAAGATCTAGCCTAATAATTATCCACTTACTCTTTGCAGATGATTGTTATATATTTATCAAAATAAGAGATAAAGTAGAAGATAATATAAAAAATTTCCTAATAGACTTTAGCAAAGCATCAGGGCAAATAATTAACCTAGAAAAATCAAATATAATCTTTAGTACTAACACTCCAACACAAATAAAATAAAAAATAGCAGAACATTTGAATATAAATTAAATTGAATCCCCAAGAAAATATCTAGGATTACCTACTAACATAGGAAAAAAACAAAACTAATCTAATTAATTTCATTGATGAAAAAATTACACGGAAAATCTTGGAATGGAAACAAAATCTATTATTACAAGCAAGCAAAGAAATCTTACTAAAAGCAGTAGTGACATCAATCTCAACCTATGCAATGCAATGCTTCTTATTATCAAAAAGAATCTGTGACGAAATAGATAAAAAAAAATTTCTAGTGGGGACAAAAGAATAATGAAAAAAAAGAATAACTGGGTTAAATGAGATATGCTAAAGGAAAATAAAGGAGAAGGAGGAATGAGTCTTAGAGTCCTCCATTCATTTAATAAAGCACTATTGGCAAAGCAAGCATGGAGAATCATTAAAAATCTTGAATCTTTATGAGCTAAGATTCTAAAATCAATATACTTTTCTAATAAAACATTTCTAGAAGCAAAAACACATAGCAATAGGTCATGGCTCTGGAAAAGTATACTTAGAGGCAAAGAACTCCTAACAAAATGATTAATGTGGATAGTAGGAAATAGAGAAAATATAAACCTATAGAAAGACCTGTGGATTCTAACAATAGAAAACTTTAAAGTGTCAACACCTAAACTAGATGAATGCTCATAGAAAAAGTAAGCGATATAACAAACCCAAAAACAAAAAATTGGAATGAACAAATAATGCAAAATATCCTCACCATAAATGAAATTAATGAAATCAAGAAAATATACCTAAGCGAAAATCAACATGAGGATAAGATAATTTGGAAATTTGATTAAAAAGGCAACTATACAGTCAAATCTGGATACCATACATATGTAGAAACACAAAACCAAAACAACATAAATGATATAAATTGACATGAAGAACAATATTTTAACAATAGTACAAATAATGAAAATAGTAACAATAATAATTATATTAATACAAATAACAATATTAATATAGAAAACACTATTGATATATTGAATGAAAGCAACAACACAATTAATAGTAATAATAATAATAATAATAATAATAATAATAACAACATACCTGATATAGTTATTAACCCAAACAATATTAACACTCACAAAAATTTCCTATGGAACAAATTATGGAATCTAAAAATACCCCAAAAAATTAAACACTTTATATGAAAAGTATGTAATGAAGCCATACAAATGAAAATAAATATAATTAAAAGGAAAATAAATATACACCCCATATAGCAAATATGTAAGAATTAGGAAGAAACAATTCTACATGGGTTAGTAGAATGTCGCCTAATTGAGCAATTATGGTTTATCTCACCCTTGGCAATTAAGACAAGAGATCTGAAAGTAAATAACTTCAAAGAATGGATGCAAAAATGGTTTGAAATTCCAAATACAACTAAAAAAAATAGATTATGGATATGTGAAAGAATATCAATAATATGTGGTTCATTTGGAAACAAAGGAATGAAATCATATTCGAAAATACAAATTTCAATATGCATCTAATACTAATGAATGCATGCAGACTGATAAGGGAACTGGAAGCTCTACTCCTAGCCCAAAGTGATGAAGTGCAGAGCAAGAATAAATGGGAAGCCCCACAAGGTGACTTTCTAAAAGCTAATTTTGATGGAATTACCTCGGAATCTAAGGGAATATCAACGAAGGGGATTGCTATAAGTAGGGGTGGGCATGGGCCCAGCCTGGCCCTCAAATTATAGACCGGGCTCAGGCCGGGGC
>JAOXJP010227543.1:0-11285 GCA_025762735.1 Platanus orientalis | reverse complement strand
TTTCCTCTTATTTTGGGGCTACTTGAAGTGCTAAATTCAAGTCTTGAAAACTTTTGCTTCCACACTTTAAATCTAACCATTGTTTAAGGCTTTGGAAAATTATTCTACATCAATTTTTGGTATCTTCTTCCTTGTCTTGCATCACAATCCCTACCTAGTATTCATGTTTAGGAGAAGAAACACACCCAAGTCATGGGAGCAAACCAGAGAAATCTTTATTTCATTCTTTCATGCATAATCAATTACAAGAGATCCCCCCTTTATTTAAAGACTAAAACTCAAAACAAAAAGAAGTTGCTATAATTAGAAACTTAAACTAATAGGACTCTTACTAAAGATTTTCTAAAAACAAAATTGGCCCAAACATGGGCTTCCTTGGAGTAGTCACAACTAACACTTAATTTAAATAGAAAGGTGTTGCCAAAAAAACAAAAAACCAAAACAATAATTACCCCCATGTCCTAACCTCTAATAAATAATAAAATATTAACTAAAAGACATAAAACCACTCATTAAAGCTTCTAATCAGTAACATAAACTCCACTTGATGCGAGAACAAGTGTTCCTCCATGTTGTTCATGTGTGGGTCCCCACCAAGTCCTATGCAGGTCCCGCTTGGTCTTCAATGTCCACATCACGAGACTTCCCGCTCTAATAACAATTTGATGCAGTACGACCAACAACTTGCTCTAAAAACTCGAAATGATAGAACATGACAAATCAATTCCTTTATCTTACAGCCCAGGTTAGGCCCTTGGTTGAACCTCCCCATGGGCCCCACTACACATGGGTCCCACTTCACATGGACCAACTGCCTTACATAGGCTGCCCTCCTCGAGTGTGCCTTTGCTTCACATAAGCCGCCGCACTTGAGCCCGATGTGAAAATGCCCCCACATTAATCATCCTCGGTAAGGAGTTTCGAACACAAGACCTCCCACTCTAATACCAATTTGATGCAGGACGACTAACAACTTGAATTGATTAAAAGTGGTGAATCAATTCCTTCATCACATAGCCTAGGTTAAGCCCTTGGCCAACCCCCCTCGTGGGCCCCACTTCACATGGACCGACTGCAGGCCGTCTACCCCGAGTAGGCGAGTATGCCCCCACTTCACACAGGCCGCCCCACTCGAGATTGGTTTGAAAATGCCCTTGCATTAATAAATTTTGATGAATAAAAAAGCAAGTTTGGAGGCACAACAGCTGCTATTCTTTTTCCCCTTTTAGAAATTGGAAACTTAAGTAAGAAAACTAGGGTTTTGGGAGATTCTTCTTGGTGAGAAACAAAGTCACTTGGATTATTTAGTGAGATGCAATTGAAACCAAATAACATCTTTCTATTCTCCCTCTTTTCTTCTATGTTTTTGGTGCTTGGTGATTTAACATGTCTGAGATCTGATTTCCTTCATTCCTATCTTGAAATCTTTAAGAACTAAGTCCTAGTTTATAAAGAATCTTTGTTGTTTGCCATTTTCTAAATTTTCAGACCCTGAATTCTTCCACCAATGCTCCATCTCAATTTCAGAAGTTTTATGGGCTTCTAAAAAGTAATCGTGTCTTTTTTTTAAATACCAGAATTTTCTAGTTTCATAAAGGCAGCATACAGTCACTGTTTTTCTGGAAATTTTGAAGCCCGACAGCCCCAATCTTTATTACAGTTGCTGCAACACCTTTTCACTTGACACCCCCTAACCTGCGGCTACTTCTAGGCAGACCATTTTTTCTTATAAACCTTTCAGCCATAGCCCATGCATGCCCACCAACTGTTTGAAGAAAGCCTTAGCTTGTCTATTCTAGTAAACCATCAACTGCTTTTTAAGTTTGACGCCTCTCTATTATTTTCTGTTTCTTTTCACATTCCATTGTGCTGGATTTTCTGAAACCAGCACCCGTGTTCTAGCTATTTGAGTCCCTTACACTTATCCATTGAAACTGAAATTTGGAGGACATGTTCTATACTTGAAGTACTGTTATCCTATAAATTTTCAGCTTATTTGAATACTCCTAACTACTATTTTTAACAGTCCTCATATCTTCCCAGAATTCCCATACTAGACTTATGTTCCTTTGACATTCTTTTAGTCATTGTTTGGACTTTATCGTGACTTCTGTGGGCCCATAACCCATAGTTTCACAGCACCCTTAGGCTGTCTAGTGTTAGTTTGGTATGTGATGCAGGACAACCAACCACTTTCTTTTAAAGCTCGAATTGATAGAATGTGCCAAATCAATTCTTTTATCTCATAGCCCAAGTCAGGCCCTTGGCCGAACCCCCCTCGTGGGTCCCACTTCACATGGGTCCCGCTTCACATGGACCAACCATTTCACACAGGCCACCCACCCTGAGTATAACCCCATTTCACACAGGCTGCCCCACTTGAGCCCAGTGTGAAATGCCCCTGCATTAATCAGCCCCGGTAAGTAGTTTCGAACACAAAACTTCCTGCTCTGGTACCAATTTGATGCAAGACAACCAACCACTTGCTTTAAAAGCTCGAATTGATAAGAGTGTAGTGAATCAATTCCTTTATCTTATAGCTTAGGTTAGGCCCTTGGCTGAACCTCCTCGTGGGCCCCACTTCGCATGGGTCCCGCTTCACACAGACCAACTGCCTCACACAGACTGTCCCACTTGAGCTCGAAGTGGAAATGTCCCTACATTAATATGTCTTGGGCAGAGGGGGTTCAGGGGAAGGGAGATTGTTGCTATCATTTGCAATTGCACTTACCAGGATCAAACCTACTAGAATTAGGGAACAAAGGAGAGATTGATCCAAAGGAGACTCTTGCGTTTGTAAGAGGACTAACCCATTTTAGAGTTTACCGAGTTCTTTGAGGAAATATTGAATAAGAATGATGTAGGTAGAAAGCTTCAGATATTTAGGAAGTTGAGGTTCCACAATTTAAATATAGGTTTGCGTCTATTAAAGTTATGTTTAGGGAATTGAGTTATACAAACAAAATTGATCATTTAGAAAACAAAGTGTCTTACCTACTTCATGATAACTTGGCAGTAGTTTTAACTTTTAACTAAGAGGGACTTGGTGGATATAAATGTTAGTGATATAATACTATATACCAAATCATAGTAAAAATAAAGTTGTAGCACCATAAGTACTAAAGTTGAACCACTAATCAATATTGCCTCCCACACCCCCCTTTAAAAAAATGAAATGAAACAAAGCCTAAAATATACTGGAAATCATCTACAGATTGATGTAAAATCCCTAAATTATCGAATTGATATCTAACTTCAGTGATCTATGCCAAGTAAAAGAATTCCACTATTGAAAAGAATTTAATCCACATTTTGGAATTATAGCTCTCATTTACGTAGATTCCATAGAAATAGGTAATTCACAAAGAGAGAAGGAAAAAAAATGTTTGCAAGCCAAAGCTATGATTGATCTAAACAAGAATTAATTTAAAGTTGTTGGGTTGGTATCTGAAATTCAACCCAGGATGTAATCTATATTCTTGACCCGATTTGGAATCTGACCCGACCCACAGAGAATAGGGCATATTTAGTGTTTTTTAGGCTTCATGCCACCGTATTGTTCATTGCAATATTTGTTTTTCAATCATAGTAAAATCTCTCTCTCCATTTTTGCCCATGGAAGTAGGCTTCAAGTTGAACCACAAAAATTGTCTTCTTCTTTGTGTGATTGTTGTTTTCGTTGTTTTCTTTCATTTCTTTTTAACATGGCTGCAAAATACGAAGTAGAGAAATTCGACGGGTAGAACAATTTCAATCTATGACGCGTGAACATGCATGTGTTGTTGGTTCAATAAGGACTATCCAAAGCGTTGGTGGAGAATGAAAAGCTTCATGTAACAATGTTGGAAGACGATAGAAAGGAATTCCACATCAAGGCACTCAACACAATTTAGTTGTGTTTGGTTGACGAAGTTTTGCGAGAAGTTGCAAATGAAGTATCTACGGCTGAGTTGTGACTCAAGTTAGAGAGCCTGTACATGACTAAGTCTCTCACGAACATGTTGTATTTGAAACAACACATTTATACATTGATGTTGAGAGAACATATTTCTTTAAAAGCTCATCTTGACGAATTCAATAAAATCATTATGGATTTTAAAAAAATGATATTAAATTGATAATAAAAATCAAGTTATCATTGTTTTGTACTTTTTACCTGCATCATATGAACACTTAGTTACTACCTTACTTTATGGAAATGATATCATCTCTATAGAAGCATCTTTGCATTTTAGGGAGTTGAGGAAAAAGGTGTTTAGAGATGAGGGTGAGGGTTAGACTGAAGGTCTGTTTGCAAAAGAAAAAACAAAGGAAAAGGATTTGGATGATAAAGGTAAATCTAGATCAAAGTTTAGATCGAAAAAGGGCAAGTACCATTATTGTCACAAGGCAAGGCACTTTAGGCGAAATTGTCCAAAGGTCAAAGAGAAAAGGGAGAATGAAGTTTCCGATTTGCAGAAGAAAATTTTGATGGTTCTGAAAACATCTTGTTAGTGACTCATTGTAATGCATGTACAGATGAGTGGATTCTTGACTTGGGTTGCTCCTATTACATGTGCCCAAACCGAGATTGGTTTACAAACTATAAGGCGATGAACAGAAATATAATTTTGAGGAAAAATAATATGCCTTGTAAGACTGTAAGGATTAGAACAATCCGGATCAAGATGTATGATGGAATAGTTAGGACCTTGACTAATCTTCGGCATATACCAGAATTAAAGAACCTGATTTCTTTAGATGCTCTTGACTCCAATGGTTGTAGGTGTAACGCTGAAGGTTAGTCATGAGGGTGACAAAATGTGATTTGATGGTGATGAAAGGACCGAAGAATGGTAATCTTTATGTGTTTTAGGGAAGCGCAGTTTTAGGTGCAATTATTGTTTCATCATCGACTAATTCAGATATTGTCACTACCCGCCTATGGCATATGAGCCTAGGCTATATTAGTGAGAGGGGTGTGATAGTGTTAAACAAATAGGGTTTACTTTGTGGTTAGAAAACAGGGAAGATGAATTTTTGTGAGCATTGTGTCTTCGGGGAATTTGTACAAGGTTAACTTCAGTTTAGTTGTTCATAGGACCAAGAGTACTTTGGATTACATCCACTTTGATCTTTCGAACTTATTCTGTGTTGTTTTACAGGGTGGTTCTCAGTATCTCCTGACTATCATTGATGATTACTCAATAAAGGTCTTGTTGTTTACTTTAAAGCATAAGGATGAAGTGTTTTTCAACTTCATACAATGAAAGGTTATGATTAAAAAGCAGATAAATAAGAAGATTAAAAGACTGGGAATTGATAATGAGTTAAAGTTTTGTTTAGGTGAATTTGACAGGTTTTGCAAAGATGAGGGGATTGTGAGGCATCGCACAATTAGACACACATCCTAGCAGAATGGTGTAGCAGAATGTATGAATAGAACTCTTCTTGAGAGAGCTCGTTATATGCTCTCTAATATAGGATTGAGAAATGAATTTTGGGTTAAAGTAGTTTTTATAGCTTATTAGTGAACAAGTCTCCATTGACTGTCATTAAGTGTAAGACGCCTGAGGAGGTATGGTTTAGCACTCTTGTAGATCATTCTAGTTTGAGGATTTTATGGTTATCTCACTTCGCTCATGTGAATGAAGGTAAGCTTGAACCTAAAGCTAATAAATGTATTTTTCTGGGTTATGCATCCAAGGTGAATGGATACAGGTTGTGGTGCTTTGATCATAAGTCACCCAAGTTTCTTATTAGTAGAAATGTAACTTTTGATGAGTTTGTCATGTTTAACCCGAAAAATGAGAATGTTGATACAGATAGAGACCATAATATCAACAAGAAGGTAAAGCTTGAGTGCAATATTTCAAAGAATAAGCAAGATGGAACTCCCATTTAGTCCATTGAGGAAGAGGGGTAAGATCCTAATGAGGATGCACAAGAGGAACAATATAGTATTACTAGTGGGAGACAGATGGGAGAGATTAGACCACCTCAGAGGTATAATAACTATGTAGAGATAGTTTTTTACGCATTGTTTGTGGCAAAGATTGTTGAGTATCAGAAGCCTTTCACATTCCATGAAGCTGTCACAAACAGTGAGTCTACACAATGGGTTGTTGCTATGAATGAAGAGATTGAGTCTCTCTATAAGAATTATACTTAGGAGCTAATAAAACCACCTATAAAAAAGATTATTGTTGCCTGCAAAATGGATTTACAAGAAAAAAAGGAATCCCAGGTTTTGAAGATGTAAAGTATAACGCACGCTTGGTGTAATGGGCTATGATTAGAAAAAAGGTGTATATTTCAATGAAGTGTTCTCACCAGTTGTGAAGCATAGTTCTATATGCGTGTTGTTTTCCATGGTAGCTATGCTTGACTTATAGCTTAAACAACTTGATGTTAAGATGTTGTTTTTGCATGGTGAGCTTGAGGAGCAGATTTACACGCATTAGCAATAGGGTTTTGTTGTTTCAGGTAAGGAAGACTATGTTTGCTTGTAGAAAAAGTCTTTGTATGACCCGAGACAATTGTCTAGATAGTAGTACAAGCAGTTTGATACTTTCATGCTTGTACATGACTTTTCTAGAAGTCAGTATAATAGTTGTGTTTACCATAGTTCTAAAACTCAACCGATCCAGATTCGGATCAGCCGGGTCTGATCCCGAATCCTGGGTCGGATCGGGTTTAGCAGTGGATCGGCAGATCGGGATCGGTAAGCTAGATCGGTTGGATTGGCTCTAGATTGGACGGATCGGCATCGGATCAGCCGATCCAAGCCAGATTTTCAAAATTTTCCTATAATCTTGGATCGTCTGATCCTTTCAAGGATCGGCCGATCCAGACATGGATCGGGATCGGGATCGATCCTATCCGATCCTGATATTTTGATCTATGGTGTTTACTTTAGACAGGTTCCAAATGATTCTTTTGTGTACTTATTAATATATATTGATGACATGTTTATTGCTGGCAAGAACATGTTTGAAATCAACGAGTTGAAAACTCAACTTAGTGGTGAGTTTGAGATGAAAGATTTAGGGGCAGCAAAAAAAATTTTGGGCATGAAGATTCATAGGGATAGATAAATAGGAAATTTGTGTCTATCATAGAAGAATTACTTCTTAAAGGTACTTGAATGCTTTGATATGCATAAATCTAAACATGTGGGAACTTTATTGGCAAATCACTTTAAACCTTCAACAAACTTATCACCACAAACCAATGAGGAAAAGAGGTACATATCTCAAGTTTCGTATGCTAGTGCAATTGGGAGCCTCACATACGGTATGGTTTGTAATCGTCCTGACATTTCATATGTTGTAAGTGTTATGAGTAGATATCTGCAACATCAAGGGAAGACATATTGGTAGGTAAAGTGATGCAGTGGCATTATCATGGCTTGAAAAATTCCAACCTTTGTGGAAACCAAGGCCAAGGTTTTTAAGGAAACCCAAGAGATCTACATGTTGTCCACTTGATTTGTTTTTAATTTTACTGTTTTTTTTTTAATGTTTTTGAAGGGTTTTCTGGGTGAATTTAATGTAATAAGGCCATATAAGTCATGAGAAGGGGGTTAAGATTAAATTAGAGAAGTTTATGAGTGTTTTAGGATTTTTTTTCAAAATTTTTTTGAGTTTTTTTTTTTTTGGCTAACCACACAGGGAGGGGTATTTTGGGTCAATTTCATTTTTTATATTATAAACAGGTCCTAAGACCTCTTGTCCGACCAATTTTGCTAAAATAAAGATTTGAAAATTGCTCAGAAGCCATACAACTAACATCTCCTCCAATCCCTTACGGTTAAGGTAAGTACTTCTCTACTTCTTTTTCTCTTCTCTAACCTCTTACATCTTCTTCTTCCACCATCTTCTCTTTTCTTATTTTATTTTTTATAAAGAAATTTTTTTTTTCTTCTTATGGTCCTCTTTTTTACTTCCTATTTTACATACTTATTGTAGATTTTAATTTTCTGCAATATTTTCATTCCATAATCATAAATCTATATTTTCTCTTATTCTTGAAATCTAAATTTTACAATAGCCTTTTTCTTAATATTTCTCTATCTTTACATTAATCTCTTCTTATTCCTTTGTTCTTTTATCCTTTTAATTCTTTTCGTTGAATACTTTTTTTCTCTTGAAGTAGTTACAACCTCATAAATGCCTTTCGCATATTATTTTAAGGTCTTTCTAAAGGGACTCATAAATTAGTTAAGACCTTTCAAAGGCTTTCTAATTAATTTAAGGCTTTCCTAAACCCTAATGCTTAACCTAAAGTTTTGAAATCATTATTATCCTCGTAGGAATCCATCTCTTGGATATCCCACATAATAGAGAAATTGATACTTCGGTATTTAGAGGGTATTGCAAATGTTCTTTTTTTTATTTTTTATAAGTAATTGCAAGTGAATATGGGTTTTGAACCCATGGTACTGCAAATGTTGGGTTGATGTTTGATAAAACGGGTGGACTTAATGGTTGTGCAATTAGATTTGTGGATTTTGATTATGCAGGTGATAATGCAAAAGGAGATCTCTGATAGGTTATGTCTTCACTTTCGCGAGTTGCATAGTGAGTTGAAAAGCAATATTGCAAACAGCTGTTGCTTTGTCCACTATAGAGGCCGAGCATATGGCAGCAACTGAGGTAGTGAAGGAGGTTATTTGGTTGAGAGGCTTGCTTGGCAAGCTGGGTCTGAAGCAAAGTTTGATTATTGTGCATTGTGACAATCAAAATGCTATATATCTGACTAAAACCAAATGTATCATGAGATAACCAAACAGATTGACATCAGATATCACTTCATTCATGAGATCATCTAACTGGGTTAGATTGTCGTTAAGAAGATTGGCATAAAAGATAATTTAACAAACATGATGACCAAGTCACTTCCGGCTTTCAAGTTCAAGCATTGCTTGGACTTAATTGGAGCTTGCAGTATTTGAGAGTTACCCTTCGGGGTTGTGTGGAGAAGATGGGAGAAGAGTTTATGTACTATGAACCTTGGTGGAATTAAAGCTAAAGTGGAGATTTGTTGGGTTAGTGTCTAGAATTCAACTCGAGACGTAACCCGTATTCTTGACCCGATTTGGGGTCCAACCCAACCCACCAAGAATAGGGTTTTGGGAGTTTATATTTAGGGTTTCTTGGGTTTCGTGCCACCACACCATTCATTGTAATCTTTACTTTTTTACCATAGTGAAATCTCTCTCACCGATTTTGCCAGTGTGCGTAGGCTTCAAGCTAAACCGCATAAATTGTCTTCTTTGTGTGATTGTTGTTTTTGCTGTTTTCTTTCTTCTATTTTGTTGCAAACGACTCCAAATCTAGGTATTCCTCGCAATAGAAGCATCAACTAGGAAACAAGGGATATAAAGTGAGGGTTTAGGTGCTAAATGAATGTGAATTCATAGCAACACTGGACAATCAATCTACCCTTTCTGTTCAAAAAGAAGAAAATCTGACTTAACACCAAGCATCCTTGCCAGGTCTACAAGAAAACTGCAAAAGTATGGTTATGAAATTGTAAGTTTATTTTTACAAACAAGCTCATCACCAATCCATCCAGACCTAAGAACAACAAATGATCAAAGATCGCTTACACTATTATCCACACACCTTGAAACAAGCAAGAAATCAAGTCCAACCCCAAGCTATACAGCTCTACTACGTTTAACCTGCACATTCTGTACCAGAAGCAATACCATTTTAATTAACAGTTCTAAGGGAATAAGATCCTTATAAAAAGGGGAAAAAAATGATGGAAAAAAAGAAAGAAAGATAAAACCAGAATAGTACCTTTATCTGGAGACTTGGATGAAGCTGTGGAAAGAAAGAAAGGGCAGACCCAAGAACCAAAATCCAGTCCCTATGATCAAATTCCATTTAAGACTAAATTTTTCTATTTCTCTTTCCCCCACTTTAGCAATTATACAGAAAAGAAACCATCAAAGGCAGCTTCTCAGTGGTGATATTCCTTTCTGTTCCTCCAAAATTCTCCACTAAAAACTCCTTTTCACTCTCATACTTACTGTCCTGACTCTTGAGAATCATCCTTGGCAGGTTGTTGTTGTTGTTGTTGCTGCTGCTGATGCATGGGGTTGTCGGCTCCGCCTCGGCCCTGCCCCATCTGGTGGTAAAACTGGTTCAAGGTCTGATGATTCAAAACCCCAATATGACCATCTTGAGAAAGCCCAAGCTCCAAACCTGGAAGTTGCTGGCCATTCCCTAGAATTGAGCTAAAAGTCATGTGACCCAGATTCGAACCTGGCAGTTCAAAACCGTGGAACCCAATTCTCGGCAAGTAATTCGAGCTTTCGCTGCCCAAATTTGATGTCGACTGACTTGAAGAATGAACAAACCCGGTACCAAAGCCGCTGACAGAGGGCCATAGGCTTGTAGCCACATGGGATCTACCCAAATTACCCCCGACCACATTCCAATTGGTCCTACTACCGGCCCCAATACCTGGTCCCAGCTCATCGATCTTCGGATGCAAGCCGGCAGAAACAGAGCTCCCTGCAGCAGCAAGGGCCGAAGCCGGGATCGTTCCGGTGCCCGTCGCAGCGATGATCGACGGCTCGGCTTGCTGTAATAGCCACTGTATGGTTTCACCGTCGGATTTGTGACCCAATTCTCTTGTCAATTGGAAAATCCTTGCTGCACAGAGAGCTGGCATCCTTATTCTTCTCCCTCTCCCATCCACCTTTGTGTGTCTGTCCTTGTTGGAGCTTCTCTTGGGTGCTAACTGCTTGTTCCCCTCATCTTTCTCTGCAATCACAATCTGAAAATCCTTGACTTCTGCTGGTTTGTTATCGCCCATGTCTGGTTGTCGGAGACTCAAGAATTTGGGCACCTCTCTGCAGTGGAGGCTGCTTAGTAGAGCCCTTGGATTTCACGAGAACAGGGGAAATAGGGGGGTTCTCTTTTGATTGAAGAAGGTGACCTGGGAAAGGATTAAGACTTTCGTGGGTTTCACTGTTTTTGGCAAGGAATGTAATTGTTTGTCCAAAAGGTAAGTTAAAAATGAGTTCTATAGGTGCCTACTCTTTTCAAAATTGGACAAAGATTTGTTATAGTTTTTTTGTAGCATTAACAAAAACTTGGGTTTTTCTTTTGGTCTCTTAACATGGGTTTTTTTTTGTATTTTTTGTTCATGCTACAAAATATACAGCAAAATTTGTATGCTACAAGATCTACACACAAAGTTGCTACAGCAGATCACCTGCCTTTAGCATCTCCCTCGCCAACGCCGGTCTGCTCGTTTTAAAAAAAAAAAACCTACCCACCCACCTC
>JAOXJP010227542.1:0-11285 GCA_025762735.1 Platanus orientalis | reverse complement strand
GTGTATGGGGACGTAAAGGGACACATTGTAGCTCCCCTCTATTTATTTTAGTTATTTTCATTATTATTATTTTCATTATTATTATTATATTTATTATTATCATTATTATTATTATTATTATTATTATTATTATTGTTATTATTGTTATCATTATTATTTTTTCTTTTTCTTTTTATGTCTTCCTTTTTTCTTCTTTTCTTTTTTTTTTCTTCTTTTATTCTTTTATTTTATTTTCTTCTCTTTTCTTCTCCTTTCTTTTTTTCTATTTTTTTCCTTTTCTTTTCTCTCTCTCTTTTTCTTTTTCTCCTTGACCGACCCTCCTGCATAGCGAATGGGGAAAGCCTTTCTCTCACTCTCCCTCCCCTTCTCTCTTTCTCTCCCCGATTCACTCTCTCTCTATTTTGCACCCTCTCCCTCTCTCCTCTCACCCTCCTCTTTCTCTCTCACATAAATCTCCCATCTCCTCTCTCTCTTTCTCTCTTTATCTCTCTACTACGCTCCTCTCTCTCTTTGCCAATCCCTGACACCCTCTCTTTCTTCTCACTACCTCCCCTTGTTGGCTCTTCTCCCCTCTTTCCCCTTTGGTGTAAGCCCATAGGCTTTGGATACAAGTCTCTTTAATCGACTCCATTTCTCACTCCATCCACACGAAAAAACCAGTGCCCTACCCAAGCTTCCTTCTTCCGTTGCCTTCCTCTTCTCTCTGCCCGAGTTTCTTTCCCCATTTTCTCTCCTGGCTAGGACGCCCATGCTTCCACCTACCGCACCCTGCAAGCACCCATCCCCATCCTTTCCCTTTCTTTGCAAACTCACAAACCTAAAAAGACCCAGCCTGCAATCACCACCCCGTCTCTTAGAAGGCCTAGACTGGGTCGACGGTGACTACGCAAGCTCCACAGCTGGCTGATCGACGAGGGAGGAGACCTCAAAGACCACCCCTATTTTGAATCGTTTTTAAAGCAATTTCTCTCTTCTATAAAACCCCCAAGCGAGTCCAAGCACAGAGGAGAAAAAAAAAGTCTTCAAGGGAAACCACATAAAGAGGATTGAATCTTGACCCCTTTTCAAAAACCCTAGACTAGGAACAAGGGAATCGCCCATCTTCTTCCTTCTCTTCCTCTGCATGCCTCGGTTCCCCCATACCCTACACACCACTCTCACCCCCTCCATTCCTCTCGAATCTCTTTCACACTCTATGATCTTGAACTCCCCCACGCACTACCCCAATGCTCCCCATCTCCCTCGTGGATAGTAATAAAACAAAGCCTAAGGAAAACTCCACTCTCCATTTTCTCTCCTCTCTAAGTTCGTGCATGACCAAAAAGAGAAAACCCACCTCTCTCATTCTCGGACGGCATATCTCTCATGACCCTAAGCTACACAACGTCCATCCCACTAATTTTGTTGCCTAGATTTGTGCTCTGCCTAGCTGTTGATCGTGCTATAAGGAGTTCCTATGCAAGTGTGCTACAAAGGGGAAGGGTCCAACTCTTACCCCTTGATTCTTGCAGGTATCATGCATTCTATTCATTTTGTTTGTGTTTGTTTGAATTTATGGTTGATCATAAATTTTAGATGATCTATATATGGAGTAGTGATATCTATTTTATTATTTTCTAGTGTTCTCTAAATTGATTTCAGCTTTGATAAAGATTTATGCTCTCATATTTTTTATATATGACTATTTAATGGCTGAATTTCTGTTCTCTAGTGCTTATTTAGTTATTAATTATTATTGTTTTATTCTCCCTCTCACTATGCTCTGTTTTGAGGTTTATGGATTTAGGTGTTTACTGCCTGAAAGTTCGAGATTTCAGTCACTATTGCTGACAGGCTGCTAAAACCTGTAATTTAGGAAGTTTATACTTGTGCTATTGTTATTTGATGATTAACCAAATGGCTTGGCAGGTTGTTGAAGTTCACTTTTTTTATTTTTCTCTTAGAGAATGTATTATGGATTGAATGATTAACTATACTTTAAGGGGTTTTACTTGAGTTAATTGTTTAGGTTCTTTGTGTTGTACTAAGAAAAGATGTTGTTTAGGATTTCGTTATGGTTATTTTCCCTCTTTGTTCAAAAAAAGAAAAAGAAAAAAAGAATGATGTGTTTGTTGAAGATAGTTCAAAAAGTCATATGACCCTTTTTTTTTCATTATCATTCCCCTATTGTCTGGTTTGGTGCATTTAGTTTGAGGAATGAGAAGCCTCCCTTCTTTCTCTTTCTTTGTTTCACACTTTATTTTTTATTATTTTATTTTCATATGTTTGGGTGTATGTTGTTGATTGGGTCATGCTTCTTATGCCTGGCAACATTGTTGGCATTCACGTCACCAGTCCGGTCTAGAATGATGAACCCCTAGGCATGGACCAATCCAATAAAAGTTTTGCTAACCTCTTGTATTGTTGTCCCTATAACCAACACTGTATACCTGCATACTAAGATCAACATTAAAGAACTCCCACTCTAAACAGCCCAAGAAATTGAACTCCCTTCATTCGCAAATGAGGACATGCTTCCTCTCAACTTTTCATACTCTCCTATTGCTTCCCATAGCTACTGCTAAATGCCAAATACTACCACACAGCCCATATAATATTGTTGAACACTTCCAAAATACAACAACCTACATTGTAGTTGCAAATAGTTATTTCTCAACTCATTAACTTGAGGTTGAAAGAAGTAAAGAAGATTATGCAATGCCCGCTAATGGTTGAGTCTCAAATTTGACAGAATTATCTATGGTTAACATTTCGACTCATAGAAAAATTTCAGCTTTGATATCCCTGCAACATTGGATGTCTAACTTGAGGGCATGCTCCTCCCCTAGAGAAATAGTCTCTGTTGAACTTATCTGTGTGCACATCCGGGATGGTGAAGACAACCTTCGGTTTATCAAATTTCCTACCTTTTCCCACCACTCAGCCGGAGAGGCTTCCTTATTCTTAATCTATTACCCTTGTTCATTATAATAGAATTCTCTTAATAAAACTTCAAAGGACAAATGGGCTGTCATGAGGATATGAGTTGGTGAAGGAGACTATGGCATGATAAATGGGTAATATTCTGAAACTCATGGCCAATGGTGTGTCAAGAGAGCTGAAAATATCTAACTTCCCTTGTGTAATAATAGGAAATGGGGTTCATGAGGGGGGAATGATTCTTGATGGTGTATATTTTGATAGCTTTTGTTTTCACATTGCCTACTTCTTCACTGTTGTTTGTGTTATATATTTTCATTGCACAGTTGTTTGACTTGTTAAATAAGGGGTTTAATTTAGATTATAATCAATGGATTAGAATGTCCCTAATAACTTGGAGGTTCAAAGACAATAAAAGGAATAGTGAGATTGATTTTTAGAGCTGGTATGAGGAGCAGGCTTAAAGCGAGTTTGGGGGGGTTGCAAGACATAATTAAGTAGCTATCTTGTCCCTCTAGATTAGCCAGTTTGGTTGGCGGGATGGAATCCAAATTTGTCTTAACTCTTTGTAGCTAATGCACTCCATCATGATTTATATTTATTGTAGCAATTTGCTATAAAACATTCAGTTTTTTTGATTGATCACTTGCTGCAAATTTTTCTGAAATGGTTCTGGTCAGCATGTGAACATATTTAAAACCTCATAACATAACCTAATGTTTGGAATTTATATAAATGTTGAAAGGATTGGGTACTAAAATACGGTACTGAATTCATGGCCATCATAAGAACCTTGAATTAGTCATGCCACACCTATATCACATAAAAATCCAATGTGCATAATTCCTGAAATTTATTGTGGGATACAATTATTCAATAAGGTTCTTGAGTTTCTGAGATGAGCATCCATTGTTAAGTAGTTTATCTTATTGATCCTCTTATTCATCCACCTTATTGGTTTCTTGATTGATTTTTTTTATACATGTAAATTAGCACTTCAATTGGTTTATTTCTATGTGACCAAGTCTCCATGCTTAGAATACAAAATCTCATATGCATTCACATTCTCTTGACAATTTGGATTGCAAGCC
The DNA here is from genome assembly GCA_025762735.1 of Platanus orientalis. Lineage (NCBI taxonomy): Eukaryota > Viridiplantae > Streptophyta > Magnoliopsida > Proteales > Platanaceae > Platanus > Platanus orientalis. The sequence continues at coordinate 7,275 of JAOXJP010227542.1, read as the reverse complement.
AAATTTGATTTCTTTGAAACCCGTTTTTTTCTTTTATACCTTATGGTACAGTTTCGATTTATTTATTTTACATAGATAGATATCATTACCTACTACTAATCTCTCATGTTTTACTTGGTTATATGAGAAACATAAAGGAGATATTCAAAGATATTGAACATAAGGTGAAAGTGCACAATGTAAGTGATCAAATTGGACATAGTAGGTAATTGGGGAGACATTAAAGAGATATATGAATTATTCTTAGAGTTTTGTATAAATTTGATAATTTATTAAGGTTTATTCATGTAGAGATAATGTGATGTTGATATAGATAAATATGGAGCTGTCAGGTGGACAAAAATGATGTGTGGAGGATGTATGATATATTTGGAGTGTTTTTGTTGATGTATGGACTATCAGGTTATTGAAGAAAGTGACATAAAGATCACTATTTATCCCCAGGGGTCCGTATTACAGCCGTTATGCTGCCAAAAGTTTGATAGAAATGGCATGTGGATCCCCGCCTACTCTTAATAAAATAAAATAAGAGAAACGAGTGGGATGAACAGATGATAAATAAAGATTGACCATGGATTATAGCGGGTTTTGAGTAGGTAACCGCGAAAGTAGATGAGATGGGGTGCCTAAAACCTTCCCCAACTCATACACGAACAACTTACCTAGGAATCTTTGGGAATCAACAAGTTTAAGTGTAGAGTCAAACCTTTTAAACCTTTTTTAACATTTAAATTTATTTTGTTGATGTCCATCCACATCTTTAAAAATGATGGTGGTGACTCCTAATCACGGGGGATATTTTCTGCAATAGGCAAGTCTCTTTTCAAAGGGATTTATCCGTTATGCAAAAATCAAGGCCCACAACCTTATATTCAATCTCGACCTGTTAGCAAATAAAAGAGACGAAGCCGTACTTCAAACAATCACCTACAAACAAAGAATGACCAAGTATTACAATTCCCGAATCAAGACAAGAAGATTTACGGTTGGGAACTTAGTAGTAAGGAAGGTAACCCTAGTGACGCAAGACCCGATGGAGGGAAAGCTGAAACCGAATTGGGAATGACCTTATCGGGTGACACACTATAATAGGCCCGGGACCTACCACTTAGAAACGATATAGGGGGAGCCCTTACCCCAACCTTGGAATGTAGAGCATTTCGATGTCATCATTCTAACTATTGAAACGATCTGACTATGCAGAAAATACAAAGTTTTGGGCCATTGTGCCCAGGCTACAAAACTAGCCCCGGGTCATAGGTCCTCATACTATTACCAAGGGAACCCCATACTTTGAAAATTTCACTCGAGAAACCATCAATTATCCCAAAGTGTATTAACACTTAGATAAAATTTTGAGCCACTTACCCCAACCTACTTAAGTACGCATAGGAAGCATAAGAGAAAAACATCACGATGCACACCAACACTTAAAACAACTGGACGCCGCTTACCCTACTTGGGAGAAAAGCTAAAAACCCCCGACAGCCACAAGTACTTAGAAAAATTTAAAGCTATGATACGGCAAACGAAAAGAAAGTGCCACACATCGATGTTTGAAAAATATTTAAAAAGAAACATCATAAAAAGGGGAAATTTTCATTTATATAAAGGAAAATTATAAGAGCTCGACAAAAAAAGAGGTACGACTACACCTTGGGGTCAACATCCCCGAAACCACACCCTCCCAGCTGGGCTCTTCAATTGCCTGTGCCATCAGCTCGTCGACTGCCCCCTCAGTTGTTGTGTTGTGTCCTCCCTTGGCGACCCCCTCATAGACCATGATGCTTCCCTAGCCAACCTCCTCTTCCTCTTCATCCTCGGCCTCGGGCTCCCTAGGTTTAATAGAAGAGAAGTCGACATTGGGGAATCGCTCAACCGTAATTTTTTGAAACTCCTTGAACCCCTCCCAAAAGTAGTCGGCCTTGACAAGGCCAAGTACTGGGCTTCAGTCACCCTGAGGGCCTCCTCCCTCATCTCCTACCTTTCGACCTTTCTCTCCTCCTCAATCTAGAGGCGCACCCGATTTAGAGTATCAGATACGGCCTACCTATCCACATCCTTAATGGCCTTCTTGAGGTTATTTTCGGTCCGGATGCTCCCGTTCCTCTCGGCCCCCAACTCCTTCCTGGCCAGGTCGACATCCCTCTAAGAGTCTCATAAAAGAGCACTTAAGTTCTCAATGCATCTCTCCCACTTAGTGGCCTGGGTTACCATGCTACTGCAGGAGTCCTCAGACCGTTTCAGCTTCCTCTCGAGGTCACCGATAATGGCCTTTGCCTCCTCCTTGAGGGCCAGGTTCTTATTCCTTGTCTTGGTAAGTTGTTCCAGGTGCTTGGCCCTGACCTGTTCGCTAAATTTATGCCTCTGAATAGAAGAAGTCATTAGGGCCACTATCTGCAAAAATAAGAGCTAAATTAGTACTAAGTACTTACATAAAAAAAGGGAGAGAAGGGGGAGGAAGAGGGAAAATAAGAGAAAATAAAAGAAAGGAAAAAGGGTTTCACCATAGCCATATAGTGCATCAGGTCTTTGTGCACACTGGTTGCAAAAACATTCTTTCGCAAGTACTCGAGGTCGGTAGGGGGAACACCCCTAAGGAGATAGTCCCCCCGGGACCGGACCTCTGTAACCAAGAACCAGACCCCAGTGGAGGCTCCTCATTCACTGGGGGAGGAGTGGAAGAAGGTCCCACTTGAGTTGGGGTTACAGTCGCCACGACTTGGGGAGTGCGGGCTTTGGGAGAGATAATAGGGGCCTTAATGACAGGGGCTCAGGAGGCAGTCAGAGGAGTAGCTGCTTGAGTAACCATGGTTGGGACCCCTATCGCAAAAGCTGGGGAGGAGCCCTCAACATTCCTGTCTAAGTCAACAACCGGGATGGGGACCGAAGACGCCGAGGGAGATGTTAAAACCACCTCGGGGACCTGAGGCTCAGAGGGGCCACTAGAGACAAGATGACGCTTTCTCTTCTTGGAGGTCATGGTTGCCTTCACTTGGGTAGCCGATTGAGAAACCACTGGCTGATCAACCTTTTTGGTCCCTGATGCCTTATCTCTGATCTCCTTAGCCTTGGAGAGATATTTCTTGTCGTTCTTCATTGTTGCATAAGAAATGAACCCGGGGTTAGAAACTAACACAATAAAGAAGAATGATTAAGAATTAAGAAAAGAAGAAAAGAAGAAAGATAAATGCAGTAAAGATGGGTGCCCTACCGGGATCAGGATCAAACCCACATTGATGAAGCCGGGCGGGGGTAACCAGGTCTGTGTAGGTGTGGATAGAATAGTTTATCACGTCCTTGACGCGAACTTCCTCCTCATCAGACACCTTGTCCACATCAAAAGCTAAAAACAAGGGGAGGAAGAGAAAAGAAGTACCAGGTAAAAAATCGAGCAGAAAAATGAAAATACATGTGACAAACAACGATAAAGCGATAACGTACCTATCGGGCGGATGATTGATGCCCATGCTCGGCTGAACTTCACTTTAAGTTCTTCACTCGGGGGGCATTCCCAGCCCTCACCTGAAACAAAAAAAATATCGGATCCTCCAACTGCTGTTTGAACTCAGGAGACCCGTTACCAAAGTGAGGGTCGGGTCCCGGCTAGCAAAAAAGAACCACCCAGTCTCTTGCTCTTCGGGGTAGTAACAACGAAAAAATTCGTTGAGGGTGAGGTGATGCACCCCCTTGAAGGCCAGTTCCCATAGCACCATGCACCCTATGGATATACGCCAAGCATTGGGTATTAATTGCCCTGGTGCCAACCCAAGGCAAAATAACAGATTCATGAGGAACCAGAGAACCCGAAATCTAAGGCCTGCCATAAGGGCCTGCTCGTATATCGCAGCGCTGCCGCCTGGGGGTTTAAAAGCCCAGGTGTCCTCGGGGGCCATAAGCACTACCCCCTTGAGGATGAGGTATCTAGAGTAATACCTATTGAGGGTTTTCTTCCCCAACTCAGAGATGTACTGAGCAGCCCTGAAGCCCTCCTCATGGGTGATCTCCCTAGCTGCCCCCCAGGCACTGGATGAAGCCGGCTCGGTAGCCTACTCCGTGGGGTCCTATCGGACTTCAAATAAGTCATCGGTCCCATTGACCATCTAATCAACAGTATCCCCGAACACCATCTAGACGGGTAGGTGGACACAGGGGAAAGCAAAAATAAAAACTGACACTAAGATGAACATTAACAACTGGAGAAAGAGAAAACTAAAAAACGCTAACGAAAAAAAAATGAAGCAAAAATATGCCGGAGAAGAGGGAAAAAATAGAGCAACGGTAAAAAAGGCAATAAGCAAAGAGATGGCCTGAAGAAAGGATACCTGGAAAGGAATGAAGGGTGCTGGAATAAGGCAGAGAGCAACTGCCCATAAAAGAGAAGATCGTTAGAGATAAAAAGAAGATAACCTCAAAGGCGAAGACGGTGGCTTGCAGAGACTCACCGGAAATTGCTTGAAGTAGAGGATTGTGAGAGACAAGATAGAAGAAAGTCGAAACAGGGTCGAAGAAAATATTTATAGAGAATCCGACCATTTTCGACCCTACATGTGTCGCCTATCCAAGGGTTGACGAAATAAAACAGGGAAATGAGGTGACGCATGAATCCTAAAAATTGAAAATATTTAAGCGTGGCCGTTAGATAGCGTAGGGACCCAAAATGACACGATGCTTGACGTGATCGATAACCAGTGTTGGCACATCCCCTCAGTTATCAAGAACCATTAAATGCTCGACCATTATTAGCACCCATCTCAACTGGTACCACCTCGACAATCGAAACAACACATCGTCAGCAGCCAAAACATCAGTAATAAGTGTAAGTAGCTCATATTCTTGGGTCACGTGACTCTAGACTCGGGAATAGGGGCAACTAATGGGGAAAACTACATCAAGGACCTCGTTGACCGACCCCGACCCACTAGTGTCACCCCAACCCTAGAAGGACTAGACCTAGAAAGTCCCGATGGGGCTAGCCCTAGGCCCTCGGCTGACCTGACACTGACACCCCCGACCATATAGTGGAGTCACCCCTCGGTGCTCAACACCCAAAAGATCGCTCGAGCCCCAGATCCCCTGGGACCCTTGGGTCCCCGGGGAGGCCCCGACTATAGGAGGCGACGTCCCCGAGCCCCGACTGTAGGAGATGACAACCCCAACCGACTCAACCCAAGGATAAGCTTGATCCAAAAACCGTTATCTGGGGAAAGCATAGTTTTGAGAACCGGACCGGACCAGGCGGTCTGACTCGGTTAAACTTGAATCAGCACCATAACGGTTCTCTAGAGGCTTAAAATCGTGATTTTCCAAAAATCGGATATAATCGGTAAAACCCGTTAAAACCGATGAAAATCGGCTGGTTTTTTAAGAACCCAGTTCTAATAAAACCAGCTGGTTTTTATTTTTTTAGTAAATTATGAAGAAAAAAAACAAAAAAATGTGTCTTTTCACATTCCAATCCCACTTTCCATGAATTGTTTTATTTTTTTGGTATTTTTCTATATTTTTTGGTATGTCAAAAATTTGAAACTCAGTCATAAGCCTTTTAATGTATTATGAATTGTTTTATTTTTTGGTATTGTATTACATTTTACTTATGATTGAGCAAACTGAGGTTAAATCATGTAAACCAATGGTCGAACCCGGTTAGACCTGAACCGCCCACCTTATCGGTTTGCTGGCCGGTCCAGTTCTCAAAACTATGCTTCCATCTTCAAGTACTATATGCTCTCTCTCTCTCTTTCTCTTTGTATTTGGATTTTGGGTTTGTCTCTAAAATCTGCTATTGTTTTTGTGTAATGTTTTAAGGAAATTTTGGGGGTGTTTAGTTTGTGAGGGTCTCAATTTCTAATACCTTGTGTCCTTGTATGACAGTTGCTTCTTCTAATATGATGCTGCCCTACATGAAATCATCAACTGTAAATGTTTGTCATATATGGGCTTATTCCACCTATAAAGTAAAATTTATCAGTCTAGTTGTAGACCATCCTACATAGAAACGAATTGTAACATAGAAGTGGCTTGTATCAATATGTTGATGTATGTAATATGGATTTTAGTTGTCTCCTAGATTCAATTTGTTTTTGTCCATATTTTAACCTCGATGCAATCACAAATGCTATTGGATCCTCAAAAAGTAAAAACCATCCCTATGGGCATTCCTACTCTTGGAAAATACATGTGGTGTTGTAAATGTTAGTTCTATTTAGTTCCACTTTTCTATTTTCTTATGACCAGATTTTTCATAAACTTAAAGTTTAATATCTCTTCTAAAAGTAGCTAAGAGAGAAAACCTAATGGATCATAGTCCTATTACATAGAAATGACACATTTGAATAGGAGGTAAAAAAATTGCCTCATGTTGGAAAAAAAAGGGCTAGACCCAATGAGACTTAGAGGCCAATGAATAATCTTTGGCTTCGTGTTGATTATGTGAAGTGAGTTCATAGCTTTAGAGAGCTCTTCTCAAGGTATGGTACTTCTAAGTTTTGTAGTATTTGTGTGTTGAATAGATTTATTTTTTAAAAGTTCATACAACAAGAGTAGTACACCACTGTTGCACTTTGTCTAATTTTGTTTACTAATCTAGATGCTTGTGCAATTCAACTAATTTATGAGCTACTCATTAGTTTGACTTTATAGCTGCCAGGTTTTATGGTTTTTGCTATTGTAGTAGAACCATATGCTTAAGCACTTATGGATCTAGCATACAATTTTATTATGTGGAATAACATGGTTTGGAGATATATTACAGGCTTTAACTTTGGCAAGTTCATAGTTAAAGGTATGGCTCACTTATGTTCTAAGAAAAATAAGCTTAAACTCTGATAATCTGGTAGTTGGTTTGGAGATACATAAACTATCTTTTTTCTTTTCTTATGTTTGTTTCAATACGTAAAAGATTTTTTTTTATATAATAATTTTAGTTTCAAATAACAATTTTTATTGTAATGTTGGACTGGTTACTATTTATTTCATTTCCTTTATATATTATGAATATTGAAAATGACAATTTCTATTTATTGTTCTTTGTATTGTAGGTAATGACACGATACAAAGCGATCAAGTTGGATAATGTAGTGGACTTCAATGTCTTTTTTTGATAGTTTTTTTTTCTGATATTTTTCAAGTAGTTTAAGTTGAGACAAATGCATGTAATATTTGATCTACCTTTATAATGAAACAAGCTACAATTTTATGATAAACGAATACCACTAAAATTAAAAGGAAAATTCTATAAGACAGCTATAAGACCAGCCATGCTTTATGGAGCAG
>JAOXJP010227541.1:0-11285 GCA_025762735.1 Platanus orientalis | reverse complement strand
ATTCTTTCCACATTTTTGTTAGCACCTTTCTAAAGTTGCTCTAACATTTAGATCAGCATATGTGCATTTAAGTGATCTTATGTGTGTATAAAACTTATGTGAGTGACACGTGCACAGTAATACATGTGTCATGGTGCGGTGTATTACAATACCCCTTTCCCTTAGATGCATAAATTAGAAAAATACACTTCTTAATTCTAGGTTCAAGCTTATGTTTATTGACATCAGCGTAAATAGGACAACCAAAGATCCTCAACCTAGAGTAATCTCCAAGAATGCCAGACCATACCTCCTTAAGCATCTTATACTCAATGATAGTGGATGTAGACCTATTATCCAAGTAGCAAATTGTAAAAATTTTCTTAGCTCAAATTCCTTTTCAAGTACAACATTAGAGAGCATACAACGATCTCTCTTAAGTCTCAAGGAGTGTCTTGTTCATGCATTCTTCTACACCATTTTGTTCGGGTGTATGCTTAACTGTGTGATGCTCCTAATCCCCTCATCTTTGTATGTCTATCAAACTTTCATGGACAAAAATCTAAATCATTATTAGTTTTTCTTTTGATCTTTTTGCTTATCTACTTCTCAATCATATCGTCCATTGCTTAAGGTTGAGAAAGACTTCGTCCTTATGTTTTAAAGTAAATACCCATACCTTCTTTGAGTAATCATCAATGAATGTAAAAAAATAATGAGAACCACCCTTTGAAGCAATCCAAGAAGGGCCCTAAAGATCAGAGTGGATGTAATCCAATGTATTCTTAGCCTTATGAATAGCTATACTAAACCTAACCTTGTACTATTTCTCAAAGACAAAATGCTCACAAAATTCTAACTTTCCTATTCTCTGACCACCAAGTAAGCATTTATTTCTTAACTTTGTCATATCCCTTTCACTCATATGGCCTAACTACATACCATAGGTGAGTAATGTCAGAGTCTGAATTAGTTGATGATGATACCGTAGTTGCTCCTAAAACCGTGCTTTCCAAAAGCACATACAGATTACCATTTTGGTGTCCTCTCATAACCACTAAAACACTTTTTGACACCCCTATAACTCCACTTTTAGTGGCAAACTTACAACCATTAGAGTCAAAAGCACCCAAAGAAATCAGGTTCTTTTACAATTTTGGTACATACTGAACATCAGTTAACGTCCTAACTATCTTATCATGCATCTTGATCCGGACTGTTTCAATCCCTACAATCTTATAAGACATATTTTTCCCCATCAAAATTATCTTATTGTTCACCAGTTTGTAAGTTATAAACCAATTTGGGTTTAGGCTCATATTGTAGGAGCAACCTGAGTCAAGTATCCATTCCTTATCTGTAAATACATTACAAGGAGTAACTGACATAACGTTTTCAAAACTATCATAAAAATTTTCTTCTGCATTGCTAACAATATTCTTCTCCCATTTTTCTTTGAGCTTTAGACAATCTCGCCTTATGTGCCCTAGCTTATGAAAGAAATGACACTTGTCATTTTTCGATCTAGACTTTGATATATATTGACCTTTATCACTTGAACCATTTTCCTTCATTCTTCTTCTTGTAAATAGGCATTCTGTTTGTCCCTCACCCTCTTCTCCAAACACTTCCCTAGAATGCAAGGATGCCTTAACATCCTTCATGGAGATGGTATCATTTCCATAAAGTAAGGTCGTAACAAAGTGTTCATATGATGCAAGTAAAGAGCACAAAATAACGATAGTTTGGTCCTCATCATTAATCTTAATATCAATATTTTTAAATCCATAATGATTTTATTGAATTCATTAAGACGGACTTTTAGAAACATGCATTTTCTCATCCTTAATGTATAGAGGTGTTGTTTCAAATAAAACTTATTCGTGAGAGACTTATTTATGTACAAACTCTCCAACTTAAGCCAAAGTCTAGCCACAAACACTCCATCTGCAACATCTCACAACATCTCATTGGCCAAGCATAATTGAGTCGCGCTAAGTGCCTTGATGTCGAGTTCTTCTCTGTCGTCTTCTGACATCGTCGCAGGAAGCTTTTCCTTCCCCACCAATGCTTTGGACAAAGGCTGTAAGTTATCCAAAAAATATGTGTTCCATCTACATTTAATTTGAAATTAATCTTATCTAGACTGTTTATAAAAAATATCCGTTTATATTAGATAGGATATGGGCATACATTGATCCAATCTATTAAATATTTGATCCTTCTAAATATAACAATGTATAAAATATAGAATATAGACTGTTGGTTTTTAAACTATTCCAATAGTATTAACAGCCTAATAACTAAATCCCTTAAAATACATAAACTCTTTACTTCATAAATATTCTCTCCCTGTCCATGGCGGCACCCACAGGTACTACCACAATTATGCTACAATAGTAGAAGTTCACACCCACCATATAGGAAAAGATATGGTGTTTTTCTCTATCCAACATCTTTGCTAAGCTATACGACATCGGATATCTTGGCAATGATAAAGATGGGTTAGGGAAGACCACAATTGTGGCGGTGATGATGACATCTATGAAATTGCCTATTTTTTTTTCTGATATCTGAAATCCAAATTATAAGCGGATAGGATATGAATATAGTTTTTTTAATATCTATTTATTATTGGATAGTGAAATGCTACACAATTAATCCTAGAGGGGGGTGAATAGGATGTCTTTTTTATTTAATTAACCCATTTTTGAATTACCTTGTTGTGGTTATTAAATTATTTTACAACATGTCCAATTGAGTGAGTGTGTGTGCTCAAGTGTAACTACTCAAGGATGGTAGCAAACATATGGTAGGCAAGCGTAGTATGAAGTAAAGCAACTAAGAGACAAACAATCACACAATCACAAACCATAACATAAAATTTATAGTGGTTTGGCACTCGGGCCTACGTCCACTCTTCTAAAGCTCACTATCGAGTTTAGGTATATTTCATTCAGGTTCTATTACAACCTAGGTCAATATACAAACCCTACTACTTGTTTACAAGCAAGCCAACTACAACACTCAGTGTCTCTGACAAGTGTGCAATACCTCCAGTGTCTCCGGCAGAAGCTAAACAATAGTAGAAATAAATATGAATGCAAAGTCAAGCAAATGTTACCACCATATGATTGATGTTGCTAATTGCTCAATGTGTGGGATGCTCCTTGTTGAGTTGATATGCCTTAGCTACCCATAAGCTCCAAGTACTTGGCTCTAGTGCTCCTTGAGCTCAGCCAAAAGTGAGTTCCACTAAGGAAACCACTCACCACAACCTCTCCTTAATGGTAGGAATGTAGCTCAATAGGAGAGAAGAAATAGTAGAGAGAATAGTAGGTTGCTAGCTACTATAGCTCAGTAAATAATAGGTAATAGAAGTTTGAACAGTGAAGAAGGTTCTCAAGATAGTATACTTCTTAGCTCTCTCTAAAAAGTTGGAGTATTGGAGGAAGTGTTTTATCCTAAAGGGAAAAGCTCCTTTTATAGTGGGGAGGAACATCCTTGGCCTAAAAATGAGTATATATTAAAATGTGAGTGATTATGGGCCTTTAGATGAAGCAAAACGGAGTTCAAATTTCAAAAATCTCCCCTAAATTTTTGTAAATTTTTTTTTTCAAAAATACCCTCCAAATCGATTGGGCTTTGTCAAGTTGGTTTGGGGTCCAAATTGGTTTTAGAAAGCGTAATTGATTTGGTAACCTAGTTTTAGGCCAAATCAATTTAGGTTTGGGACAAAATCCCAAAACTCTTTTCCGAATCGGTTTAAGCCTACAAGTTTGGCCCTCGGTTGATAAGAATTCTACTTAAAACCTGACTCAAAACAGATTGCGCTTTTTGTAATCGATTTCGTCAAATTGATTACGAAAAGCATAATCGATTTGGCTTCTATGTTTTACACAGTACATAGTACTTCTTGGGCATCCTTTGAGCAGTCTTTTGGGCATTTAATTGGGGCAACATTTGGGATCCTAAACCATGTCTAGGGTTGCTTTTAGGCACACAATATGATCTGACATGCATGGATTATACCTTACTTGGAGTGCCTCTTTCGGGTGATTTTCCTTGGTCTTAGGTCCTTCTTAGCTTCATGATTCAAACTTGTGAGCTCACATAGGACATAGACAAGACTCCTAGCACTACTCTTGCCCAATACATGTTCATGGGATTGACATACATCAACAGATAGAATACAGATATGCTCAGATTCGATTCATTTGCAGTCTTACTTTGGATAGTCCTTATAGAACCAACAACGTATGTATCTTCATGTACTATAGATTGAAGCTATTCTATCTATCAAATTTCTCCACTTTGTACTTTGCCACCATGTTGGAAAAATCTAAATCACAACTTAGGGCTTTGATACCAGTGGGATCGTATACAACAAAATAGAAGAGAAAAAATAATGCAAACAACAATCACACAAAGAAGAAGATGATTAACATGTGAAAACTGAGAGAGCTTTCGTTATGAGAAAAATAGAGATTACAATGAATAATGCAGTGGCACAAAAATTGGGAAACCCCTAATACAAACCGGTTACATCTCAGGTTGAGTATAAGACATTAACACAACAAATCCAAAGCTGTATGGTCTACCAAGAATAGCATTAAGGTACAACAAGAAAAGGTGCAACATTAACAGAATAACGTGCGACCTAAAGTGGTCTTTTGGTCACCATACCCGTAAAGTACATCATAAGTACGTACAATTTTCTATTGTGGGGTTCATTGTATGGCATGAGTTAATATAAGCAGCACTGAGATATTCTTGTTGAAACCACTTAAATTTGCGACTCCACACAACAAAACTGAGTGTATTTAGAGAAGAGGGAGGTAGGTTTGTGACTGCTCCCCTAAAAACTGCTAACCACCCTACCCCCTTATGGGGGAAACACATTAGTACTAAAAAGTGATTTAAACTTTTTTTTTGTTGGGGGGTGCATATCACTTTTCAGTATTGATGTGCCCACCCCCTAACAGGGGTTGGTGGTTAGCGTTAGCTAAGGGGAGCATTCCCAATCCTTTTTAGAGCAGAGGAGATCAACTGCAACAAATTTTTCTATAGTTTTTTGTAGAATAAACAAAAAACATGGTTATTTTGTCTTTTTGCATATGGTTTTGGTGTCATTTAACATGGGGTTAACTTTTTGTATTTTTCAGTTCATACTACAAAAAGCTACAAAAAAATTTGCTACAGTTGATCATTTGCCTTTACGGAATGGAATAAAATGTTCCGTCTAGGATGGTGTCTTGGACACCAGGGGACAACACATAGAAGAACATATGTGCAAAAATTTGAAATTTCTTTTAACCCCTCCAATTTCTTGGGTTAATTTTAAAAAATCCTCTTGAACTATCTGACAACATACAAGCTCCCCCACATCTATCAATAATTACAAAAAATTCCTTGACTGACATAGAAGATGTCAGAAAAATCCTATCGTTGATAGTTGGTCAAATGAATTACGTCACAAAAAATTAACGGTTAAATGCAAAATTACCTTAATGGAACATGAGAGTGTAATTCGATGATGAAAGTAACCTTGGTTTATATAAGGACAGAAGTACCCTTATACCCATAAAATTTTACAAAAACTGTAATAATATCCCATCATCAGTATATTCTGATTGAAAGGCTCTAAAATGAGTCCATGGGAGCTATACCAGATTCAATCAAGACCATTCAAATGATGAGACACTAATCAAGACTATCTAAGACAACAATTATATCAGAACCAATAATACACCAATCAAGACTTTATTAGTTTAACACCTTATTAATGTTTTTTTTTTCCCATTGGCATTCTGAGACCTACTCGCTAAGATCTCATTGAATTCCTCTGCAAATCTCACCAAAGACCATGAGCCATGGCTGATGCATGAAGAAGGTGTCAAAAAGTCCCCACATCAAGAATATCACTACCCAGAAAGAAACCCTATAAAGCCAACCCAGGCGGCCACAAAAAATAGATGGCAGCAAGCAATGATCTATTCTTTGACCCTAATTTATCCGTAGGCTTTAATTCTCTGCCATCACCTGCTCCTGTTCATGATCTCTTCTCCAATAATCTCATCTTTTGTTCTCTGAATTAGCATGGTTTGTTCTGTATTCATGATTTGACCTCAATTCTAATAACTCACTCATTAGGTAGAACACGAGAACACCCATGACATATTAGTACAAATATGAGTAAGAACCACCAATTAATAGTTCCCACCATGATTCCACAATATACGGTTGGAAATGGCTGGGGATTGATTAGATGCCTCACCCATGCATATTGCTTGCCCATGGCATATTTCTTACCGACATGATTGATGAGATGCCACGATATACAGTCCCCACCATGAGATGCGACACCCATGGCATATCACTACCTGTGGCATATTGCTTACCCACTTTACCTGTAAGCATGACAAACAGAGTATGAATAGAGCTCAAAAATAAGACAAAACCAGAGAGAAGCATAAAAGGAAAGGGCAGGCAAGAGGCTTCCCTTCCGACGGTGTCGGAATGTTAGACTTTGTATGTTATGTGTAATCACATGTAGCTTCGGTCTATGCCATCAGTTACAGAGAAACTAAAGTGTGAAATAAAGATGAAGCTTAGCGTGTAATGAGGATAGAAAACCTAACTAGTCACTCCTTTTGGTGTTGAGTTTGTCATTACTCGACTGTTTGGGGTTGGGCTGTGATCAACACTGTTGGACACATAGGGTCAGCGAAGCATATGGTTTGTTGTTAAATCGGAGCCTTTTGGCAATGGTTGTTTCGAGACAAGCATATCATGTTCTTGTTGGAGAACAACCACTTCTCATACTCTTCAGAGAATTCAATCTCAGAGCAGTAATAGTTTAATTAATCTTTCTTCTCATATTTTTATGTAACAAGGACAACCATAAGCGGGAAAATTATTATTGTCAGATAGTTTTGTTGAAAACTAAGGCATTTAATGCCATTTAAAACATTCCATTAACATGGTCATTAACGTCGTTTAAGAATTCCATTAACAACTCCTTAAATTAAGTTTTCAAATTTGTCTCTTAATTGTTTAGTCCCATATTGGTTAAGAATAAAAAATAATATACAGTATATAAGTTCTAACTCTCCATCACTCTTGTGTATTTTGAGAGACTCACACTTTCTCTCTTGACTGCCACATTGTAGCAAGATGCATAAAACCTTGCGTATATGGGTAGCAGGTGTGGGCAATGGGTGCAAATGAACTGGACCATGAGTTATTTGTGAACCATGAGTGCACGAATGATGTGACCCAGGAATGTGTGAATGAGTGGACCTAATCCCGCGAATGAAGTGGGTTAAAGTTTGCGAATGAGTGTACCAAGTGCACGAATGTGATGGATCAAGTCCATTCGCCACAAGTTGGGCTCATTCGCGACAGCCCAAAACCAACATAGTCTAAAACTGACCCAGTCTTGCATTTGATGCAAGAACGAGCCCATGTCAAGTTCGACAAAGGTCTATTCTCCTATGCCTAGGCTGAATGTGAACCAACAAGAGGTTGACACCTCATGGAGAGTTGGTGGAGTGGGTGGAAGACCTCTTCCACTATGAAAAGGGCCTTTAGACTCCTAAGTAGAAAATAAGGAGCAAAATCTATGCTAAGGCAAGAGGAGGACCGAGAGCAAGAAGAGGGAAAAGAAGAAGAGGAGGAAGAAGAAGGAGGTGGCAAATGAGGGTCCATACCTTCTCTTTTCTCTTTCTCCCTTAGATATGTGTTGTAAAACACACATTCCTTCAAGCATGAAACTACAACTCCCTTGTAAGAGCTTTGTAATGTATCATTGGGTTTGTAAACCACCTCAACCAAGTGTTGAAGTATTCATTTTAGTAAACCTCCACAAGGTTAGATAGTGCTACCATGGTTTTCTTTACTCAATTCTCATATATGTTTATCAACTTGATAAGAGACACTTTACCAAACTTTTGGCAAAATTTGGAGTCGTGAAAATTGGATGTTTTTGAACACCTGACCTCTTAAAGGGTAATAAGTTGTATGGGGAGGTATCCTACGTCTTTGTTGAACCATGCAAGCCCATTGAAAGACAAGGAGTTGATTCCGAGCTTAGTTGTATCCCGGAGGTAGCTTGATACACTCCCTTACACAATCTTGTGGGAGGCCTCGACTATCTTCAAGAAATGCATAAAATAGTATCTCCTCGAGTCACTCAATTTTAATTTTTATCAAATTAAAAGTACTTGACTTTAAGATTGTGGAATTAACGGATTTTTTAATTATTGGATTACAGATCCAACAAGTTCATGAGTGCTTTTTGTAACTAACCCTTAATTTATTCTACATATCGTCCCCAGGTGTCCAAGACAACATCCTAGACACCAAACTCTGGACAAAACATTTGCTCTGGACAAGAATTATCTTCTTGATACGTATTGTTTTTAACTTTGATCTCCAGGTAGCCCTCCTGCAATCCACCCTTTAGGTAGTTCAATGCCCCAGTCAAAATGAACTCACATAATCATCATCAAGTTTGGAAACGTTAATAACTATATTCAAGTTGGTTCTACAAATCTAGTTAACAGTAAAGCTGTGCACAACAAATAGCGGAGTCATGCGTGTTGCGTTGCCATGAACCTAGACCCACTGTAGATTCTAGAATACTAGCATCACATTAGCTCCTTCCGCAAATTGGTCGCATGGAAACTTGGCTCGTTTGGGCTACTATGAGAATCCATGCTTAGCAGTTACCTTCTCTTCGATAAAAAATTGTTAGGTGTGTTAAATGTATAATGATCCTTGGCCATACGGAATTCTTTCATAACAATATTCCCATTGGCACCGTTGTTATCCCATTAGTTTAGATATAATATTGATAATCTCTAAAATTATTTTCTCAAATTATAAATTTTCCTTTATAACCGGAATTTAATGGTCAAGTTCAAAGTCAAGGCCCACCACCCATTATTTCATTATTTGAGATGTTGTAAAGAGGGACAACCAAGTAATCGTCCAGAAGCTAAGAACTACTTTTGTAAGGGAGTAGACTAATGTAAGTCATTTTGGCTTAAAGTTTTCTTGTCTCCTGATTAAAGAATATTGGGCTATATTCTTAAAATAACCATCTTTTATCTCCAGTAATTTTCACCCTACATTTCTATACATTACTCATGAATTCTAATCATCTAACCATCCAATTACTCATTCCTTGAATGGACCATATTCCAAAACATGCACTAATAGGAGAATTGCAAAGGGCTATTAATGAGCCAAACTAGCTAGCTTGGTTTGGCTTGTTATGAGTTGAACTTGCATTACAACAAAAATGGCTTTTGGCAGCGTTTTTTAAACGTTGTTTTGAGGCGCATTGTGAAAAGTAAGAAACTTTATGCAGCGTTTTTAAAATGCTACCAAAAAACTTTATACAGAGTTTTTAAAACGCTGTATAAAAGTATGTCTAAATTAAAAAAAAAAACTATAAATAGTATGTTTAAGTAGAAAAAAATAAACCCGTGAAGATATTCCTGGTCATATGATAGTGAAAATTTCGTTGAATTATTACATTGTACACATTATTATTCTGTAATAAAAATATTTATCCTACACAGTATCATGTTTTTCTTCAAAATTTAAGTATATACTGGTCTAGTGTTGCATATAATTATATAGTGTATTATATTATATACATATTTCTTACTCAGGCTCGTAATTAGATTGTTTAGTCACAATAGTACATAAAAGATGCAATGTATTAAGAAAAAAAGGTGAAAACATAAGAAACCTACACATAATGACAATAATTACAGAATAAGCAATACCTCAAACAGATCATCAAGAATCTTATTTATGTATTCATTTTCAAATGTTGGCTTTTCTGTACCATACTTCATGTGTATGCACTAACGCATTTGGAATTGATGTTTGAGTTTGAGGCCTGCATGGGGTAAAACCACATGTTCAAGCACATCAACTTAAGGACTTTCAACACTTATATCCAGGATATGTACAACACAAAAATCCTTATAGTAAGAAAAATTTGGAAAATAAAAAGAATTTTAAATTGAAAGAATTTTGTTTCCTCTTTTTATTGTTTTACCTAAAATCATCTAAAATTTACAGCATTTATCCTCCTTTAGCTCACTCCCCATGCCTGTAAACCGACAGAACATAAAAATCCAATTATAAAAAGAAATATCTGAAACAAGAGGCTAATGTTTATCAATGATAAATCAAAATACAATAGAAGATTGAGTGAAGGCATTTGTCTAAGAAAATAGCTGGAGCTGGTTTTAAACGAAAAATAGAATTCAGGTGTTGCCTCAATTGCCATGTTTCAACATGTGTCTGATACAAGCATCCAATATATGCTTGTCTCTAAGTACCAATCTCCTTTGAGAAGAAAAATAGTGAAGTACTTTTACTTTAAAACAAAATTATACTTTGCTCTTAATTTTGAGATATAAGAATCAATACCTGTATACGGCCATCAGATGTTCCAATCACCAAAACTTCTTCCCCATTTATGGCCATGTAAAGAACCTTACCATTGGTTCCTGTCTGTAGTGTTTCTACTCTACTAAGCTTATCCTTGCACCAAATTTCTATAATCCCCATCTTGCACCCTAAATAAATCAGTTTTGAGCTTACGGCCATGGCCCGGACTTCCAAGATAGATGGTAATGATCCCATCAAACAATAATTTGAAGCATTCCATATCTTTGCCATAGAGAGAAAAACATCATTTGTTATCATTCATGAAGATAAATTGAATGAACATGGTTCATTGAAATTCATTCAATAAAAAACACATGGTCTTAAAAATTGCATCAACATACATAAAGGATCAAAACCACTATGGCAACGATCACATATTTTGTCATGAAAATAAGTTTAACACACTTAAAGGATTAGATCCTACATTACATTGACATTTGGATCATGGATATGCATTCTAGTAGTCAAAGGCTAGAACCCACATAATAATGATCTCTATGTGGCACTATGAGAGCAATATGCAATGAAGTTAGTTTGACATAAATTAAAAGGAATGTTAAGTGTATGTCCCCAACAATGAGAAAGGTAACTAGAATTACAGGCTTGGAAGATTGAAAGAAGGTTTATAAACTTGAAGTGAGACTCAACCTACTAATGCAGTCAGAGAACTTAATATAAAGCTTCTTTCTCTCTCTCTCTCAGAGGATAGGTTTTATGGTTAAATAGCTCTGGTATCTTACAAGAGGCAGCTTTGGGGACAACCTAAAAGGGTTCCAGATATTCACCAGGTCACTATGTTCTTGTGTGGCAAGCTTCAGCCAATAGCTCAC
>JAOXJP010227540.1:0-11286 GCA_025762735.1 Platanus orientalis | reverse complement strand
TTAGAGAGTGGCTAAAGTTGGAATGACATCAGGGCCGACACATCAGTGCCAAAAAGTGAAAAACATCCCCCAAAAAATATATATCACTTTTTTGGCACTGATGTGTCAGCCCTAATGTCATTAACTTTAGTCACTTTCTAAGTTATTGTACCTAATCCCAGCTCGATTGTCTATATAGATGATCCATTACTTTAGTATATATATAGATGTGCTATAATTAGTCATTAACTTTATCTTTTATATGTATACACTAGCGGAAATACATGTAATGTCATTATAGATGGAGGAAATTATGAAGACATAACAGGAACAAATTACCTAGCGCTCATTGGTGATTGGCAGAACAAGAGACAAAAGCTGCACACTTTTATCCAAAAGGTGGGAATCATAGTGCATGGGTGTGAAACCCATATCCATGACAAATATTTTATATATAGAGGATGGGCACTATCACTGAATGGGTCCACCAAATGCGTGGTTCCGGCCAAATACTTCGATTTTACTACGAAATCTGTGAACTTGGAGCGTAAATATTATTTTTACTCACTGACCATGGTCACGTTGATATATGCCCATTAGACAATGTTAAGGTCGAAACCGTTCAATCTCCTGCTACTTTGTAGTAAGAAGTAAATTGACCAAATTCTCCCAACAACCTAAGGTGTAAGGAGAGGTATGAGTTAATTTACTCATCATATTTCAACATCCTATTTATCCATACGAAAAAATATTCCAACATTTTACCTTAGAAGGGACACTCCTGGAAATGCAGGGGAGTTCTCTAGACATGCATATATATGTACAAAGAGCTTGTAAGAATAATTGCATCCATGGGGAGACCGGTGAGGATTTTATATGCCGAGCCCTAACCTGCACCGCGTTTGCCGATTGTCAAACGGGTGAAAACATCAGTGCCGAAAAGTGATTTTCAATTTTTGGGGGAGTGTGAAAACACTTCTGACAATGATGTGGCCCTCCCACTGACCTAGACGTTTGCATACGCCGAGGGTAGAAAAGCCTCACCGTGGGGAGACTCGCAACCTAACCTTTCTATAATACCTTACTAAGAAGTAAATTAACCACCAGCTCTCCCAAAACCCTAAGATGTTAGGAGAGGCATGAGTTAATAGTACATGAGATGCAAAACATTCAGATACTTGTAATTAGATATGGAACCCCACAACTGTTTGGATGTAATGGTAACCACCTACATAATCACACTCAAAATCAAGTAAGTGGGGTCAATGACAAGATGATCAAGATTCATAAAAGAGCGTTAACTTATAAATATGCTCCTGCCTATGTGTTTTTGGATGTTTTCCAGAAAGAAAAGGAGAAATCAACAAGGATAATGGAAAAAGGAATAATACTAAACAGCCTTAAACAATCGTTGGGCTGGAACATGACACAGGTAATGGAGCCAGCACGCATGCAGATTATCACCGCTTGATCATCACAAGAAGAGAATAAGCATATGAAGGTGGTTTCACTTGCACATTCTTGACAAATTAGCATAGCGTAGACAAATTGTTTTTTTTTGGGTAATCAGGTTTGACAGGTTATATCTAAGTGAAAGGTTTTTTTAACTCGAGTCATCGTTGCTTTTTGTGTCTAGTCTCTGTTGGGTTTCGCAAGTTTTCAACAAAGTATGGATTCCTTTAATGTGAAAGAGTGAAGACTTTAAAAGAAAGGGATTTTTCCCAAAACGGTTCCCAGTTTTGGCAAAATTGCCTAATAACGAGGTTAAAAAGAATATTTGCGAAATCCATTTTTTTAAGGATAAATTTGGAAAAAAATTGGTAGTTAACGGTCAAGCTGTTTTTATTATTCCTTTTATACCCTTAACCAACCGAATTTGGCAACCCAGTCCCCTTTCTATTCCATCGTCAACACTCCCCTAATATCTCTCCCATAAAAATTCTGAGTTTTTTTGGATACTCTCTCTCTCTCTTCGTAGCCCACTTGAACGAATTGAAAATATTTCATTGAAGAAGTAAAAAACCCTCTAAAATTCTGGAGACAATCTCTCTCACTTTTCATGACCCACTTGAACGAACTGAGTTGGTGTGTGTGAGCTAGACTTTTGTTAACGAAATGGGATGTTGGGTTAGTTAAGAAATGATCTCACACATACCACAAGTGGACAAAGTTTAGTTTTAATTCTATACACTCGGTGGTGTTGATCATTCTAGGAGCTGTTGTGTTAGCGCTTCATACCGGTGGTGATCGACTGCCTGGTGTGAGTAATGGCAAGTATTTTCTTGGGTTCTTCTTCATGTTAGCCGTAGCAGAGTTGCTTGGATTATCGATGCCACTGATTGAGCTTGCTTACAGCAAGAACACCAAACCATCACTTTTACAGTGGTTCTACACTCGATGTTTGTGATTAATCTTTTTGCCACCATATTTTGCATCGTGGATGCTCATAAGCAATTCTCTCTCTCTCTCTCTCTCTCTCTCTCTCTCTCCACTTGAACGAACTAAACATAGTTCATTGAAGAAAGCAAAATCCTAAAATGAGAGCTTCAATTGCCTAATATATCATATATAATGGATTTAGGGTTAAAAAAGTAATTACAAATCACTTAAAACCAGTTTCGTAAATAATTTTTTTTACCTCGTTATTTGACAATTTTGCCATAACTTGGAACTGATTTGGGGAAAATCCCTAAAATAAAAGAAAAAAGTTCCTTATACTTGGAAACAAACCTCCAAGAGAAGAATAAAAAAAAAAAACGTAACTTTGCTATATTAGACCCAACCTTTGCTAAATTTGTCAAATAGTGTGGTAAACTAAAACCTTGCCCAAATCGGATTTTATAAGGATAATATTGTAATAAAAAAGTTAGTTATAGGGAACTTCTAATAGCACCCCAAAAATTTCTCTTTACCCCTAAGTTTTAAAAATTTTCAAAATTCCAACTCATGTTTGAAACTATCCTTTTAACCATTTTCTCCACATCCCACCCTCTCTCTCTCTCCAATCGTTAGAATGAACAAGAACCACACCACTCCGGCAACCCCAATGGTGGTGACAGAGATCGTGGCAATGACAATGATGAACACCCTGACGGCAACAAAAAACAATCATTTTTTTTGTTTTTTGTTCTTCAAAACACCATGTTCAGACCTATAGGACCGAAAAACCTTGTTTAGGGAAAGAAAAAAAAAAGAATCGGAATGGATTTTATTGTCATTGCTGTCATCACTGGAGTGGGAAGAGCTCTTCTTCTTTTTCTTTGGAATGTGAGTATGGTACGAGTGGTGGGGGGTATTTTAGGTAGGGAAGAAGTGTAAAAAAAAAAAAATGGGAAAACTAGGGGTGAAAAGAAATTTTGGAATGCTATTAGAAGCTCCCTTAGCGTTTGCACTCGCCAAACAATTTGTAAAGCTCTTCATCTTCCTCGTAGCGCGCAAGATATCCAAGCAAACAAGGCGTGAAGTTCATATTTAATTTCTATCTTCTTCAACATGGTCTTCTAGTCTCTCTCTTATCTAAAAACAAATTTACAAATCAAAATCGGTCAATACTTAGCGTCAGGGTGTTCGTATCTATACAGTTGGCGATCCTTCCCTCTTATCTTTTCCAGTGACTGGTTTGACTTAGAAGCCTTTCACAAGTTAAAAACCAGTCACGTGTGCTTTCCATTTCTAATATTTTGCCCACCCCCTTCCATCACCAGTGCTCTCTCTCTCTCTGATTCAATCCCACGCTCCTTCATCAGGTCAAAGTAGAATTGGCCCTTTTCTACAAGCCCTACATGGCTACAAGCGTAAAGCGCACACAAGAAAGTGATGAAGTTTAGCCCAATTCCATCACTCTCCATCTGATTGAATAAATTGAATGATTTATGTGTGGGAATGTTGTGCATAAGCAATCAGCATCGAATTCCACATCAAACACCCGATAAGCTTCTTCAATAACTCCGCACTTGGAATACAATGAGATCAGAGAGCTACCCACATCCTCGCAGCCACAGATAACATAAACAACCGCCTTCAAGAATCAATAACCAAAAAACTTTTGAGCGATTTTGTAAATTTAGCGTGCGAAGGAGACGAAAGAAATGGAAAGAAGATGAAAAAAATACACCGTTTCAATTGTCGATGCACATGGGAATGAGGAATGGATAGCAGAAAACGGAGTTGTAGAAGATGGGAGAACGGAGAAGGAAAGCGAAATCGTAACAGAGGGAGAACGGAGAAGGAAAGCGAAATCATATAAAATTAGGGATTCCGTTTCCATATATTTCAAACAATGGATTAAAAATGTAATTATACAATTACTTCCAATTTGGGTAAGGTTTTAGTATACCACACTATTTGGCAATTTCGGCAAAGGTTGGGTCCGTTCTGAGTAATTTTCCAAAAAAAAAAAAAAAAAAGTAGGTTATTGGCATGAGAAAGAAGTAGGGTCTATTTAAGGAATCTCAGAAGTAGGGTCTATTTAAGGAATCTCTCGCTATGAGAGGAATAGGTATTTCACAAGGCTGAGAGAAAGTAGGAAGAAGGGTGTAACAAAGTTAATGGCTTGGGTTTGAGCTTGACAAAGAGAACTTTTCACATATTCTACTTTTCTTATATAGTGAAAAACAGATCCCCCCGTGGATGTAGGCTTCTTGGCCGAAAGACATAAAAAATCATTTTCAAAAATGTATTTTTTGATTTCTTTTATGTTTTCATATTTTTTATTGTTAGATCGTAAGTGGTTTAAGCTCGTATCTCACCATTTAGAATATTAAGGTTGTTTTTGTTGTACCAACAATTGGTATTAGAGTTTCTGATTCATGTTTGGGAGAAAGAGGAAAAAACAGGTGAGTAAAAATTTTTTTTTTTTTTATTCAAGTAATTATTTTCTAAAATTTTTTGGTTGATTCATGATAGCAATAAAAGTTTCTATCAATCAATATTCTGTAAAAAAATTTGATATAAATGATAATTTCACTTTTTGATAAGGAAGGGTGAACAATTTGTTAATACAACAATTTTTACAAGGCGTTACACAAAAAAAAAAGACAGGTCCAAGCACTCGAAGGATGATGATTGGTAAGACATACAGATGGGAAAAGTTAGCATAATTCATTTCTATCTTGTGGATGATGTATTGTTTTACTATGGATGAGGATTTAGTACTGGTTTTATGGAGAAGATGGAGAAACTCTACATGGAAAGAGTCTCAATTAAAGTTATATATAAAAACGGTTTTATGGGTTAAAGATGATAGATGATTTAAATATATTGAAACACTTAAACGTGTTCAATTAGCTCTTTGATTAATTGCACAAATTTGATGTAAAGGTGAAAGAAAAAGACAATGTCCTTTTAGTTCTTACCTTGTTTCTTGATTCTTATGCCAATTTAGAAACAATGTTTTTATTTAAGAAAGATATAGTAAACCTAGCTAGAGGACATCACGGTATCGTTACTATCTAATGAGATTAGAAGAATATCAAATCTTTAGGGAGATCAAGATTTTGGGTTGGTTAATTAGGTAGAATTATAAAGAAATGTCATTTATGAGAGGATCTGGGAATAGTAAATCCAAGTCTAAGTCCAAAGGGAAGGGAAAAATATAATATTTTTATTACAAGGAATATGGTCACATTAAGAGGGATTGTCTAATGACAGTCCCAATATAACATTGGCAAAATAACATGAATAATATATCATAAATATTCTCACAATCTTTGAAGACATGGACACTTCTTCTCATGATAAATGGATATTAGATTTAAGTTGGCATGTTCATATATACTCCAGAAAAGAATATTCAGATATGTCTCAAGAGAAAAAGACAAGTATTGTTTTTTTGGGTGAAGGTCCACTTATAATATTATAGATGTTAAAATGGTGAAGATCAAGATGTTTGATAAAATGGTTCACACCTTAGGTAGTGTGTCATATATATATCTCAAACATGAAAAAAAAAATTAATATCACTAGGCCAATTGGATTTCATGGATTACAAGTACTCAACTATAGATGAAAGGGAAAAAGTGTGATAGTTTGTATCATCTAATAGGGAATACAATGATTGATGATATTTCTTTGATCTTAATGGAGACACTGAGTAACAAGCATTTGTACATGATCTCTTTCACAATTGGTGTGGAGATAAATGATATGGGTTCCAAGTAGCAGATGATGGTAAGACAGTTCCTACAATTGGAGATGATGAGTCAAGGTCGTTCTTTAGAGGTAATTAAGTGAGTCGACTTAAGACAACTACACATGTGCATTTGTTATGTTATAATCGAATTGGTTTGTGCTAATAATGAAATGATTCAATAGTATGTTTAGTGGTGTTTCATTAAAACTAATGGTGGTTTACGGTGATGTAAGTAGATTATTATTCAGGTTCGAGGTGGAGGTGGTTCCAAGCATACATGACACAAAGTTCACTAAGAAGGACAAGTGCATGCAAGGATATCTTTAGGGTGACTTCAGAATGTGTGAGCCAAGGTGGAGTGTTATGCACATAGCACATGTTCTATATCTTGGCAAAGAAAATATGTGTACTTGACTTCAATAAATAATCTTCAAGGTGGATGCAAACATGCTAAGGTAGAGATTGTTGGGTTTGACAAATTTCAAGCCAAATACAAATTCCTTCAACATAAAAAAATGAGACTTGGTTGGAGTTGAGGACTCTCTTAACAGCTAGCCCTTACCATTTTAAAATAAAATGAAAAGATTTTCTCATTGTCGAAATAACCCTACAAGAGACAAAAAAAAAAAAAGAATTTATTACATAAGGGAGACTTAGGGTCTGTTTAAGGAATCTCTTATAGTGATAGGAATAGGGGTGTTTTACAAAGTTAAGAGAAGTGATGGAGAAGAGTTTAATAGGATTAAGGACTCGGGTTTTAGGGCGAGCTTGATAAAAAATAGACTTTCGTACATCTTTTACTTATTCTCATATGGTGAAGAAACAGAGCACCTATGGATGTAAGCATTTTGGCCAAACCACATAAAAAAATTCTTGTCATGTATATGCTTGTTGATTTTTTTTTTTTTTTTTTTCTGCTATTGTATTTTATGTCATATAGATCATGAGTAGTTTAGACCCATATTACACCATGTGGAATATCAGAGTTATTTCCACTGCACCAACAGTTCTGAATTATCACATCATTTGTGTAAACTTACTTTCGCGCCCTCTATTTGCCAAGTAAACCAAAACTAGAAACTTTTGTCACTCCTTGATGGTTACTCACGAGGACAGAAGAAAGGAGCCAGCACAAGAATGCCTTTACAAGACAGGTTGCCCTGTTGTTGGACGTACAACACCAATCGTCCTTCATAACAACGGCCTAGCTAACTCGCCATGCATATGAATGTGTTCAGATTTTGAACTTAAGGACTTGTCTTATGTGTGGCTCCCAAACCCACAAAAAAAAAAAAATCCAAATAATTCATAATCATCCGATATTTTTCAAAAATATGGAAAAGCAGAATTCTTGCTACTAATTAACTTGCCACCTAGTGTTTATTACCCCAAAAAAGGAAAGAAAGCCACCTAGTGTTCGATGATTAAAGACGCAAACATGTATAATATATATTGCTGCTAATATTGACTAAGATTGGTGTGTTCTCTTTTGAAAAGCTGAAATTGGGTACTTAAAAGCGCGGCTTTGCTGAATTGGTATCGGGACAAGCCCCAACTTATAAAGTAAAAAAAAAAAAAAAAAATGGACTGCTTCTGCAGGAATATGTAATATTTCATTAAAATGGAAGGGTTTCAAAGACATTTTCATTTTTCTTCATAGTTTTTACTCCAGTAGCTTAGACAAATAACAATCACCACTATAACTAAATATTATTATCTTCGACTTATTGCATATATTTGTATACATATAACTTAATGTAATCATTTTCATTTGGAAATAGATATCACCCTTGTGAGTTTTTCATTGGATCAGACCTGAGAGGATGTCAACAAGATCTTCACCAATCAACTTTGTGATGGGTGGTGCGTACTTCCTCTTTCAGGCATTCCAATAAACAATTCAGTCTCCACATCCGAATGTGGACTACCTTGAACATATGGAACAATTTCTCTCTCTTGGGTTGGCTGTTTCCGTGCTTGTACTCCACACTGAAATGTTTATGGCAGTATAGGAACTTAGTTTGGCAGTAGGAAGAACCCTTTTTCTTACCAATTACAACCCATATTGATGTTCATGTTCGTATGTGGCTCAATCGATTCTAGTCCAGGAGATCCCCTAGACAGAGATCAATTTAGAAGTCCTGGACCTAGTTGCAGGTAAACTTTCGATGTTGAATGGGTAGGCCATGAAATTTTGGTGCTGCACCATAGTTGTTTGTACTGCCACAAAATCATTGATGCAACAACACCAAAGAGGTCAAATAAAATAAAAATTAAAACACAAAGAACTTCACCTTTTTGCATAACATTGCATTTTCCTCCGCTAGGATTCTCTCCTGAGTTTTATGAAAACAATAGTTAGTAACCACAATTGGTATACTTTTTAAACAAAATATTTCTTAAGAATCTCTTCTATGAAAGCAACATGGGTGTTTATATTTGGATTTTTTATGTTATACAATTTACCTTTTGTTTTAGTTGCTCAATATGCTCCTTAAGTAACTGAGTCTGGAGTATAGACAAACAGCACCAAAGTATGTTGATTTTCAATTAATATTTCCTTATTTATTATCTGGAAAATCCAGTAAGTGTGATTTAGAATATACCTTTCTTGCCCTGATGTTTCTTAAGCCTTGCTCCAACTTGCTTTCTATCTGTTGTAGTTCATCTATAGAACATGATCCCAAATCTTCTCCCAAAAGCTTTCTAGGACAGAAAAAACCCATTTACAATGTTTAGAATCACCAAAACTAGTAGCATGATAACAAATAAAAAATAATAGATGCTAGTTCAAGTTTGAATCCTCGAACCGACTAGAATCTTCAAGAAGCTCAATCTTCATTGCCAAGTTAGCAGCTTCATACTTTAAATTCTGTATCCAATTATCATGAGTAAAATCAGGAAAAAGCTACAACATGCTTGTAGATGGAACTATGCTTTGATTTGTGTGAAATTTAGTCAGAATTAGAGTAAATGGTAATAAGTAAGCATACATGCGTTAGTTGAAAGTGATCAATGACATAATGAGATCAACTATGAGATTTGCGCCAGATAGAGAACTGATGGGATAATAATAACCTTCCATTCTAATCATCAATCACATTCTTTTGAATGCTCACAGGAAGGGAAGTGATGCTAAAAGCAATGCAGAGTTTTATGCTAAGAACGAAAAGTCTGTTCCCTAGCACTAGGAAACACAAGCTTGCAAACCAATGATACAACACTCATATCTAGGCCATCAAAGAGGTAGAGAAAATGGACAAAATTCAATGAAGATTTGATGAATCCAGCTTTAAACCAAGTGTGTCCTTCCAAAGGTCTATGGTTTTTTTTTCAAAAAGAAACAGAAGCGCCCAAAACCCATCGTCACCTACTAATAAATTAATCACTAATGCTTACCTATCAAAAAAATTTAAAGAGCTTTAAAAAAAAGTCACGCGTCCATCCCATATGTAGGCTTTACATCTTTACTAAATAAAATATAAAAACTAATCTTATCCTAATCACCAGCCTAAAATTTAGGAATCAACATATCTTCCCTATCTACCATGTGAAGCACCCTCCCAATAAAAAAAAAGAAAATCTCCTAAAGCTTCTGCAACTGGATTTTGAGTCTCGGATTTGTGCTTGAGCACAAAAGTGAACTCCTGCAAGTATATTTCCCACTTATCTTGCTGAGATATAAGCTTGCCCTAACTATTTTTATGTCAAAATGCATCATGGTCAAGTGTAACCCAAAAAACAACAAAAAAATACTCACTATGGATGAGATAAAGTAGCCAATCCTTCAAAGCTTGCACCACTGCTTAAAATCTTAAAATTACACCTTGTATGTGATATAATTCAGCTTGAGACCACTCAATTTCTCACCAATTCCCACTTTAAATGCATCAAAAATGGAACTTTAAGTGGTAACATAAAATTGAGCAATGTCAAAACAAGTGCTGAAATTGCTTTTGTTTGATCATGAAAACTCTCCTCCACATCTTTGCACCACATGAACTGTCTAACCTTCGTCGGTTAGTAATTGAAGCCATGATAGTGCTGAAGTGTGAGATGAATTAATGATAGAATAAGACAAATCCACGAATACTTTGGGCATCATAAATATTCATAAGTCTTGGCCATTGTTTCATTGCTTCTACATACCTTGGACTCAACTAATATGCCATATTAAAGACAACATACCCAAAGAAAAACTCTTTATCAACCATGAATGAGAACTTGTTCAGAGGTACAAAAATCTGTTCTTTGCATGAAACAATAAAACATATCGAAAGTATTTCATATGAAGGTTCGAGTCAGCACTGCAGATCAAAATGTCATCAAACTTGAAGACAGAACAAGGCCCAGTGAAAAGTCACATACATGATTTATGACTCTCATGAAAGTGCTTGGCACATTGGATTGACCAAAGAAAATCACCCACCCTTATAACCCTTCACAAGTCTTGAAGGGTGTTTTCCACTAATCTCCCAACCTGATTTGGATTTGGTGATAGCTGTTCTTCAAATGCAAGTTGCTAACAAACTGTAGCTCAATAAATTGGTTCAACAAATCATCAAGTAAAGGAATATGAAAATGAGAGAGTGTATTGTATCCGCTCCTCTTAACAAACGCTCCTCTCTGCCCCATGTCAGGGGGTGGGCACATCAGTGCGGACAAGTGATTTTCACTTTTTGGGGGGGTGCATTTCACTTGTCGGCACTGATGTGCATGCCCCTGACATGGGGCAGAGAGGAGCGTTTGTTAAGAGGAGCAGATACAATCCACTCTCTGAAAATGATATTTGAGCATCATCTTATTTATGAATCGACTGTCCACACATATATACCAAGTTCCATTTTTGTAGGCATGAGTAATGCAAGTACACCGCATGGATTTTCTCAAATGTGTCCCTTGGACCACAAGCACCTGAGTTCTTTATGTTCCTTTGGTCACATATGATAGTATGGTTGATTATAAAGATTAGACCATGGTACCAAGTCAATTTGATGTTGTATATCCCTTAATGGAGGCAATCTAGCTGACAAAACACTAAGAATACACCTGGTATTCTTTAATCAAATCCTTCACACTATCAAAAGTGTTAGTACTAACTTCATCATTCTTTCCTATCAACCTGTACATCGTTCAAGATTTCTCCATCTCTTCTATAAATCGGCCCGTAGATAGAA
>JAOXJP010227539.1:0-11286 GCA_025762735.1 Platanus orientalis | reverse complement strand
CTTTTCGACATTGATGTGCCCACTACCTGATAAGGAGCAGTGGTTAGCATTTGTGAAGGTGAGCATTTTTTATCCATTCACCAAATATTTGAATCCCCCACACGTGTTGTAAGCTAGATAACATATACTGAATCTGTAACAACCTCAAATTTCATCACCTTATTTAGGCATGAAACTAGGCCGCTACTAAACCAGATCTACACAAAATTGGTTATAAAGTTAAGCCTTTTTTCTGAATCTGAGATTTTCACGAAATACTTAACTTTAACCTTAAAACAACATAAGTAGTGGAATCATAAACTATCGCATCTAACCATAATCTTAAGGGTGCAATGGAAATAAATAAAAACATATAAATAAACTACCATGTCACTAATCTTTCTTTGTTATATAATAGATATAGAACTACAAGTCTTAAGTCAAACCTTAATCTCAATACAAAAATATAATAGATTCTAATACAAGGTACGAGTCTAAATTGGACTGAAGCAACTAAAAGGAGAAAGCATCAGCTGCATGCCTCTCCTTCGGCCTTAAGGCACTCTGAAAATGCACACCTACACTAAACCTCTCATGTAATAAAAATGGTAGGGATGGGTGAGATCTACGGCTCGTAAAAGGTACACAAAACCTACTACAGAAACTAGATGGGTAAAGCACGAATCTTTTAGCATGAAAATACTAATTACGTTTTCATATAAAACATATACCCTTCTTTAGCGTGTATGCATGTGCTAGTGTACATATATCATCTACTAAACATCACACGATCTATACATTCATCATCATGGTTCATCAAGTAAGGACTAGGCATGGCAATA
The DNA here is from genome assembly GCA_025762735.1 of Platanus orientalis. Taxonomy (NCBI): domain Eukaryota; kingdom Viridiplantae; phylum Streptophyta; class Magnoliopsida; order Proteales; family Platanaceae; genus Platanus; species Platanus orientalis. The sequence continues at coordinate 10,465 of JAOXJP010227539.1, read as the reverse complement.
CACATGATCACATGGTATTCTTCTATTGTCTACACATGACAATATGCATAATCCTACTTATACATAGTATTCTTCTAACATCTACATATGACAATATACATGATTCTACCTACTCTTGGCATTCTTCTCATATCTATCAATGGCAATATATAAAACAATATGTGTTTATAATCACATGGTAAACATTTCATAGTCCATCCATAGTGAAGATATCTAGTGTACATCTTCAATGATAATTTTTATTCATTTCTCACACATTGACCACACTTTTATAATATAAATATATATATACAAATCATTTCAAACTAATCATGCATTATTCTTAAGCAATAGGCAAGTATAACAACACATTTCCATAATGAGACATATCAATTTCTACTTCCATATTCAACAAGTCTACAATTACCTTAGTACTTATCATTCACAATCTTACTTGTTATTTATCATAGGTTACTTATCATTCATTATGTCTTCACTTATCACTTATTACCTTCTATTATCCTTGCCTTAATATTTACTTATCATTTTTCATTAATCATTTAATACCTATCATTGATCTTCATAGCATTGACTTATATCCCGATGAGAGAACCATTCTACATTTCTATTTTTCTTACATACTTTGGGAACTTATCATCTTTTAAAGATTATTAGCTTCCACTTATTTCTTAACATCTTCTTTACTTACTTATATTATGGACTTGTATTTTCATTAATAACTCATGCACTTTCTTTTTCTTTCATTAAACTATATTTTTGACATAACTTATGAACTTATTCTTGTGAAACTTAGATATTTTCATTTTCTTGCCTTGATACAATTTCATTCTTAATAGTGCAACCTTTAACATCACATACACTTAGTCATGCGTACTTAATTACTTAGTATTATTTTTTTACACTTGATTACATTTTTCTTTCACTTACCTTATATTTTACATACACCTGGATTCACTTGCTTACACTTTTATTTCACTTTATACTTTTCCTACACTTTCATTCACTTTGATATATTGTATTATATTCTTAATTGAAGAACTTTGATAGAAAGTTGCACATTATATTTATGCCCAGTGGCAGGACCTTGATCATAACTTGACCTTGATAGAATATTGCACATTGTATTTATCCCCAATGGTAGGACCTTGACCATAACTTGACTTTACATCTTAACATTTACACCTTGATCTTTAGATCTTGACCTTTACATATTAACATTTATGTCTTGACATTTAGATCTTGACCTTTACATCTTGAACTTCACATCTTGACCTTTACATCTTGATTATTACATCTTAACATTTATACCTTGACATTTAGATCTTAATCTTTACATCTTGACTTTTACATCTTAACTCTTACACCTTGACCTTTACACCTTGATAGTTAAACCTTGACCTTTACATCATGATATTCTTCTCACTTTATCTTCTTTTATGTTTCTTGATTCTCTATCCATTTCACTCTTCATTGGTTCAAGACCAACTTACGTCAATATCAGTCTATGAACATTCTTTGATCATAATACATATTATTCATATGTTACATTCATTATCTTTGTAATAAAGAAGAAATCTATCACTATAGGCATTCACTAGTATCATAAAGAGGCATCCAATTTTATGCAATACATTTTCTAACATAATTAGAAGTATGTTTAACACCAATAAGTCAATCCCTAACTTACCCAACAAGAAATTATAGAATTTTGCATGATATTATACTTCTAAACACTTAACCCAAGTAAGATTTCCAACAATAATCATTTTATACATGCTTTCAAAATATTCATAATCCCAACTCATAACTCATTTGTATCATTTCATAACAATTCTTAAGTAATTTATATGTTAATATTGACTATTTCCATTCTAGTAAGAGTCAACATGCATCATAATCAATTTCTACATATGTAACTAAATCAATTTCTTCATTCTTACAATAGTATGTTAAGAGATGTTTAACTTCAATTCAAGTATTCATAATTTTCATGGAAAATCAAGCTTTTCATGCATTAATAACTATCACGGAGGCTATAGATTCATAGATCCTTAACTTACATATTTTCTAAAACTCATGGAATCCAATATCTTAAGAAAATATATAAAAATATAATGTAAAACCGCATTTTTTTATAAATTAAATTAGGACTTCTAAGATCCTAGCATAATATGGCAAGATCTCATCATAAATCACCACAAGAGTTGGGGTTTCTAAGGTCTTAGTAAAGGGCTTCACAAATATATGAGAAAACATGCATAGAATCAAGATTTTACCATTTTAAAACTTTTAAGAACCTTAAACAAACCAAAATGGAGCAAGTTTTGTATAACTACTTACCTAAGATTTTTTTCCTACTCTTCAAGATCTTGGAGAAGAACCTCCTTGCCATTTCTTCTATTCTTTGTAAAATGATATGGATATAACATAAATCAAGTAGAGCTAGTGGATTTAAGAAGAAAACTACTCATTCTAGCAAGATTTTTAAAGTTGGGAGTGAAACTTACCCAATTTGGAGAAGAACTCGCACACTTAGCTCCCAAATCCTCTAAACCTCTCTAACCCTTTCCCTTTTAGTGTAAGTGAGGTCATTCTTTATCTTATTTATAGGGTTTTAGGTCGAGTTGGAACGGTTCCACACTCCCCAAAATGAAGAAAAATTGATTTGGGTTTAAACAACGTAATCTGGGTTAATTCGAATAAATCTGGAGGGTGTCAGATTGATTCAAAGGGGTATCGGATCGATCTACAGGGATACTGGATCTATCCGGCACTGTTATGGGATTTTTTTTTGTAAATCTCTGAGATCCCAGATCGATCCCAATAGTAATCGGATCGATCTGCTAAGTGCGGATCCATTTGACATGGGTCAGATCCATCCGGATGGCTTTTTCTAGGTTTGACCCCTTTGCACTAAAATGACCATTACTTTCTATAGAAAACTCCTTTTTACGAACCGTTTGTTGGGTTGGAAACTATACTTCAAGATAGTTCTGTAGATATATAGTTTAAACCATAATTCACTTGGTATTGGTGTCAGTGTGCTTGAAAATTTACCCTAAATACACAGGCCTATTAGCACAGACACTTCGTGGTAAAATGAGCATAACTTCTTCTAAGAGACTCATAATTACACACCATTTCTTTTTCTGAAAAGTAGACTCCTAGATATTTTCATAAAGATATGACATGACCCCCAATTACCTCGTTATTTATGTTAGTGGGCCCACAAAGATACCCCAAATGCAAAGTTAGGATATCTTTCAAACTTGACAGGTTTGAGGCCCAACTTGGGTCTTACACTTTTAACTTGGTCTAATGGGTTCCTAAAACACTCTATGGTCTATTTAAACATGTAAAATGATAATGTTATCATTGTAAGAGTAAAATTACATTCTTACCCTTTAAGTAAAAATGCGGGTTGTTACAAACTTAGTTAAGTGGAACACAAATTAGAGTCATTGCCCAAAGAAATAAAAAATTGGAAGATTCTATTCACCACCCTCTAGGATCAACTAGGTATAGAAACCCTTAGGAATTTCAATTGGTATCAAATCCAAGTTGCTCAATAGTTTTTAACATCCCGAGTTAAAGATCCGTCTATATCCTAAATGGCTTCCAAGGAGGAAGGACTTTTAACCTGTAGACCTCCTTACTATGGTGGGACAAATTATACCTATTGGAAGTCATGGATACACATCTTTCTAAAGGTGTAAGATGTTAACATTGGAACTCTGAAAGTTTTGAATGGAAACTCCAAAGGACAAAGAGAAAAATGACTAGATTGAAGGCTAAAAGGCCATTAGTAATGAAAATTACAAAGACCTAAATGCCATAGTCTGTGCGTTGTGCATAGATAAATTCAGAATAAATGAAAAAGAAGCATGGGATCTCTTAGAAATGAACCTTAAGGGTACCAACATTGTTAATCATTCCAAGCAACAGAGGTTGACTACCAATTTTAAGATGATAAGAATAAAAGACAATGAACAATTCATTGACTTTTACACTAAGATCCAAGGCATAGTTAAATCTATGTGGGAACTTGGAGAGGCTATCTTAGATTCTAACATAGTGAGAAAGATCCTTAGATCTCTCTTAGAAAGATTTTACCTTTGGCACTTCGGGTTTACGTCCACTCTCAAAAAGCTCACCCTTGAGCCAATTTAATTTTTATTGATAATTATCCTAAACTATTATAGGAAAAATAATAAACCTGAATGTTCACTTATGAGCTCCATGAGAATCCACTCGCATTGTAAGTATGCACTCAATGTCTTCGGTGAGCACATTCCGTTTAGTGACTTCGATGGATGATGATAATCCACACTTGGCTCTGGCAAGTGCTATGAGAATCCGCCTCTAGTGACTTTGGCGAAGGCTGCAAACTTTGTTGAAGTTGAGGAACTTCTTCTTTGTGTTGGGTTGCCTCTTTGTAGGATAATTTAACTATAATGATCCACCCATTTTTGGAGAGACAATGGTTTAGCTATATGGTTTATCTCTCCAATGCTTCCAACAAGTCTAACTATGAATTTGGGAAGCTCACAATATTATTTTGGCAAGAATTAAACTATATAAAAATGCTCCAAGGTAGAATACTAATTGTGGTAGGAAAAAATTCCACCAATCAAATTCCATTAGGTGTTAAACCAGCTCCAACCATGAAATGGTTAACCATGAACTGGGCTTGACCTCGGGTTGGTTTGCTCTAGAGTAGACCAAGTAAGATCAAGCCTAAGCAACATGCACATCAAACCAGATTTGAGGCGTCCCAATAGGTCAGCTGCATGCATGCTTACATTCAAACAAGTCATGCAATGTGATATCGCTATAACAAGCGCAACGAACTCAATCTTGAGCCAAAGATATGATCCACCAAGGATCACTCTGTGAGTTTAACTCCAATAGCTCGTCCAGAAGAAGTCAAAACAAAATCAAACTTAAGATTAGCCTAACTTCCCAAGATTCCAGGGAAAAAGGTGAGATCACAATCCCTAATAGAGAGGAACAAACTCCATTAAAGATTTATAAGAAGGAACAAGGCATCAGTTGCAAAGGAGGAGAGCAAAAATCCTACACTCCCCTTCTTACAAATTGAGGTAATCACATTGAACCTCACCTAAACAAATATAAACCCTACTAACTTTATTGTTAGAGGTCAATTGACAGGTACCACACAGGTACAAGGAGTATCTCAAGGAAGCTCAAGAGCTTATAGGTTCCAACCAAGACTGAACTAGACCAGAGAGAAATAAATCAACTCGGATTGGTAGTGTGGTAGAATTCTACCACCTACAGTTTGATGCCATCTGTGGGAAAGTTTACAAACTAGCCATGCCCCCTCAGAGGAAAGTCACTTGAGCAAGCACTCAGGTTGATCCAGAGCAACCACCTTAATAGAACATTCCCCCATAAGTCGTAGAAATCCTGGCACAAATCTATACTATCTGGAATTAGTTATGGGTATAGAGAGAAGAATTCCAATAAGAACTCGAAATGTTGACTTTGGAAAATGAATGCCTCAGGGTATGTTTCCTAGAAGACGACCATCATCAGCACCAATAGACCTCACAGTCTCACACCAACAACAACTAACAACAAGTGGAGAGAGAAGAGAATCCCCTTCCTCTCCAGTAAGATAAGAATTCAAAAAAGGTCTCTTAGGAGGATGTGAAAGGCTTGGTTGACAAGCGCCTGGAGGAACTCAATCTCGGGGTTGACACTTTTCATAATCAAACGGCCCAATAGATAGCTCAAAACATAGTAAAAAACCTTGACAAATCTCACTTTAGGCAATATATCTTGAATCAACCATTTTTGAGATGATTCACCATGCCCAAATTCAACAACTTTGATGGATCATCAGATCCAGTAGCACACTTACACCATTACTAGGAGGTGATGACTCTTGAACAACACAACAACAATTTGATGTGTAGAGCCTTCCCTTTAAGTTTCCAATGAGTGGCTTTAGGGTGGTTTCATAAGCTACCTCCTTCAAGCATCATAGCTATCGTTATCTATGCATCACCTTCATCGCCAACTTTGTCCATGGCAGGCCCAAGAAGAAAGATGTGGACACCCTATTCAACATGAAGAAGGGTACTGTGGACATCGGTGTTCGGGAGGGGGTTCGGATTACCCTGCCTATCCGTGGTTTCCATGCAAATGTGTGAAAGGTCATTAACCTTACACAAGGGGGTTAGGCTTTTCTGGGAGTTGCCACCATCTCGGAGTTAACCGATTGAGTTGGACATCAGTTCTCATCTTCGGGGAAGAAGAGAAGTCTAGACCCGAAGGTCTAAGGGTTTAACTCCTAATACTGGTATACTTTCCTGAGAAAAAGGGTAAGTTGTTTAGTTGCATTTAGGAAAGGTGTTAGGCACCCTAAATACCTGCCTTTTTAGGATAGTTTCTCTCATTCATACATATTTTGAATTATGCTAAAGTTTATGCTTGTTATATGTAAAACTATTGATCTTGGACCACCCCCATGGTGTGATCATTGCAGTTGTACCTGAGACATAGTCTCAAGTTGCCTACATACTCGATCTTGTGGTTCAAGTATTCCTAGGGTTTTATCGGGATCAAACTGCATGTAGTTTTAGGGGTTTGTTGTGTGTCAATTTTAGTAGTCAAGTACGTCTGACTATGAGAGTGATGTAGGGTAGATTCATTTTAGATTATTTGTATACTTACAGAGTACTCCGCACTACTGTAAAATGTAGACAAGTTAGCTAAATGGGGGTTAGGACTATGTTGTACCAATGTACATGGTTTTGAGAACCTAATTAGGCTATGGTCAAGTCTCAGGGTCTTTGGGTCACGAACCACTACGACATGACCCTAAGATAAGGTGGAGACCTTAAAAAGTTGGAACGAGTTGAAATATAGTGAACGGGTAGGTTGACTCAACCTGGTCGCACTAACATAGCAGCCACGACTCAAGTGTTGTCTTCAAAGTAAAGTTCAGGTATTTGATACACTTGGAGATCACAAGCGTATAGTCAACCTTACTATGATTATTGGGAAAGTTGAAAAAGAAATTTATAGTGAAGATATCCTTAGATATGTCTATGAAATGGATTAGTTTGAAGCTGGGTTTTATTTAACTTTCACAAGCCTAACACTTGAAATTCATCATGACATCTGAAAACAAGGCCCACAAAAGTGTCTAAGCATATGGATGAATTCCAAAATGTTAGTTGTTTATGTATAGGCTTTAGAGAAGGTTAGGGTTCACTGGGGTGAGTCCCAGATCTCAACACTTGAATTTCTCTAACGCCTATATTTTATGTCAACACCTGAATTATAACTGAATAAAAATTGGGTGTTGGGTTTAGACAGTTTGTACTCCAAAGGGTATATCTCTCTCCATAAAATTCTAAATTGAATGTGGTCGGTTAATTTGGAAAGCTGAGAGAGAGATCTTTTCAACCATATATGATAAGCCTATACTTGTCTAACGCCTATTTTTCAAAATAACGCTTATTTGTGCTGTCAACGCCTCTTTTTTAATAGATTAAAAAACAAGCATTGGGTTTGGACAGTCTGTACTCCAAAGGGCATATATATCTCCACAAAATTTTAAATTGAGCATGATTGATCAATTTGGAAAGTTGAGAGAGAGATCTTTCTAACCATATATAATAAGATTATACTTTTTTAAAGCTTGTTTTTTTGCATCTAACGCTTGTTTGTCCAATGCCTGTTTTTGAATTGCCTTAAAAAAAACAGGCGTCAGGCTTGAACTAAAAATCCAATAACCTTATTCCAACCATTTAGACCCCTCAGGGGTGTTTAAAAATTTTAAAATTTGGCATGATAGCAGGCATTATATATATGAACATCATAAAAAATTGGGCTTCATATCATGCATACAAAATTCAAACACAAATCGGTACATATTCATCAAAACTAGGTCTCAAAAGACCCGATTTTTGGGGTCTGTTTGGGGGGCCATCTCGAGGCCTTCCACCGCTCCTAAATTCATGAAATTAAACAAAACATATGATGTATATGTCTGTTATAATATAGTCAAATTTGAGCTTAAACAGACCTCTACAAAAATCACAAGAAAATCGGCATTGAAAGGGGTAAAAAATGAAAGCAAGTATAGGCTCAACAACCTCTACTATGTAACCCGAATTACACCAGTGCTCTAGCATAAATTGGACAACATAAAAACATACTAATTTGATATATGATGAAGGTAAAAGTGAATTGAACATAGGTTTAGGCTTATCTTAGGTAAAAAATGACCTAAGGTTGATGAATCCTTGCTTTTTCTTTTTCTTCTTCTTTCTCTCTCCTTTGGATTTGGGGTTTTTTGTTGCCAACCCTAGGTTTCACGAATTTGAGGCTATTTAAATCCCCAAATTGGTAAAATGGAGGGTTGATATGGATGATGAGGATTGCTAGATGGAGGGCTAGGATGATGTCTATCCTAAAAGAGATGGAGGGCTAGGTTACAATCTTGGTGAAGGGTTGGGATTAATCTTAGGTAAGGGGCATGGATAAGTGAAGTGGCATCATGGAGGGTTAGATTAGGTTTGTCTATGTTGATTTAATGGTGAGATGAGAGGTGTGCTAGTGAGGGTGGATGGAGGGAGAGATATAGGTGACATGGGGGATGCTTTTCAGTAAAACCCCATTGGTTACAAATCTAAAGAGGGGGCATCAAGATGCTTAATGAGAGGCTGTAAAGGACTCTATAGGGATTTAAAATTCAAGATTCATATCCAAGGGAGGGGGTGAGGAATCTTATGGGAAGATGCCCATCCAAGGGCTGCCAAAAATGGCCTTAAGGTGTGAATGCATTAAATGTAAAATATCTAGATTTTGGCTCATTTGATGACTAGTGTTGCTTTTTGAATTTTTGAACCCTCTCTCTGTCATCCCTCCTCGCAATCTCTCGAGCTTAGAAGTCGGCCTAATCAGTGTCAATTTTAGAGGTCACAGATGCTCCGGTCGCACTGGTCTAGTCAAAACTAAATTATAAAAAGGGTAAGGGGGTAAAATCAGGGTTTTTTGACCTGAAAAAGATCTCATATATAATTTGAAAAAGAAAGATGGTAAAATTGATCTGAAGGTGACCCAAGGGTAGATGACCCCAGGTCCAGGTGATTCACAGCTTCTGATTACGTGGGATTACAGTATCCAAGCAAGAAATTAGGTCAAAAACCATTTTTTGAGTGATTTAACAAAATTGAATAGAGAATGCTACTAGTTTTTTTTGTAAAATGTCGCCTCTGGCCATATCCGAGGGATTAGAACCTTGAGGAGTCTTAGAGCTCTAGACGTTGATAGATTGGTCATTGGGTTCACGGGTAGCTGCCGAGAGTTTTTTGAAGCAAGGTCGCTTGAATAAATTGGGTTTCTATAGCTACTTAAAGCCGGATGAAATTGATTGACCAAATATTTCCTTAACCAGAAGTTTGTGAAATGCTTTATTGAAGGTAGGGGTGAAACTGAGAAAATGGCTCTAACCTTGCCGCATTCTAGGTCTAGGAGAACTTTTAAGGGCATTTTGCATGCCAAATACAAACAAAATGCGTTTTTTTTAGGTTTGGGCAAAAATGACTGCTTGGGCCATGAATTTTTTGCAAATTAGTGTGGATCTGATAGTCTCAAGACTCTGAATTTACAGTGGTGTGGCCACTGACTATCTGAATTTCTGATTTTAGATGCACTCTCGGGAGTCGGTTGAGCACCCGATTTATCACTCTTTTAGGAGTATTTGGGGAAATTTTTGTAGATAGATTTCTCAAAAATTTTTGATCCTTAGATAGCTTTTCAAAGGCCTTGTGATTATAAAAAAATGGACACTGACTAATCTTGATTTGGAGGTCTAGAGAATATTCTAGCTCCATAAGAGCAAAAAGTAGGAAAACAACCTTCTGACCTTTTGGGAAAGATTTGAGATTTCTCAGAGGTTTGAGACCAAAATTCTCTTCTTAGACTTAAAGATTTGAAATTAAGGTCGAGGCCGAGATATGGTGATTGACCTTTCTGGATTCAGAGATCAAATGAATTTTTGAGAGCTTCTATAAGGGTCATTTCTTGATTAGGGTTACCATAGATTGAGAGATTGACTATTGCCGTTCTTGAGCAATGCTTGGTTTGTGATGAGTTCCCTAGAGTAGGGAGACTCATGGATGCATAGAATCTGAAATTACATCATTTGGACCACGGGAGAGGCTCTAAGGATCCTTTGAGGGTTCAAGGGTAGACTCTCTAAGTAAAAAGGGTAAAATGGTAATTTTTAGCTAGTGGGTCGAAAAGGTGAAAATATGAATTCTTTGCTTGTGATGCTTCATGACAAGAAGGCTTATGTAGGTAGAGGGATTTAGTGATTTGGATGATAAATAGTGAGTATTGAGCTTTTGAAGCCAAAATGACAAAATAGTAATTTTTTCATCTGTGATGGTTTGCTGGAGAAAGGCTTACAGGAGGTGGAAAA
>JAOXJP010227538.1:0-11286 GCA_025762735.1 Platanus orientalis | reverse complement strand
CCCCCTTTGAGTGTCCCATCAGGGGGGTGGCGCAGGTGATATCAGCCCTTCTCAGAGAGACTCAAATACTTTTTCACTACAAAACATTTGTTTTAAAATAAAAATGACAATCCTTGCCAACTCAACGACCTTTGTTATGATCTATTACTTTCTGTGTTCTATTATTTAGATATGACATTTTTTTTTCATACTTTATTTTGAAATTTTAATAAAATAATATTATACCAATATGACACTCTAAAATGAAGTGATAACAGTTTTTATAAGGATGATAACTACTACTACTACTACTATTTCTTCTTAACGTCATCACCATCACTATCATGGAAAAAAGGTACTTAAAATAGAACACCTAAGTTGTTTTGTTAGGTGACTTCTCTTAATAGAATTAAATAAAACCCAAATTAACTTTATTAGATAATTAGGGATGCTTTAGATTGACCACCAGATCGGATTCATTTTCGGAATTAATTTTATGGCCCATCATGTATTAAACTTTTCTTCTACACCATTCCTTGAATTTAAATTGTTTTTTAATCGTATGGCAGAGAAGAAGCCTTTCTTTACCACATGAAGAGAAGGTGACGTGAGTGACGCTCGTAGGCATTCGTTTGATATGAGTTTTGGCACTAAGAATTGGGTGAGAACGAATCTTGTGAGAACTGTGAAAACGGCATCAGGATACGGACACATCAGCACCAAAAAGTGATAAGTGCCTCCCAAAAAGTGCAAATCACTTTTCAGTACTGATGCGTCAGCCCCTCTGGAGCGGTTTTCACGGTTCTCACGAGATTCGTTCTCACATAATCCAAGCCCGAGTTTTGGTTGCCTTGTCTACATCAATTTTATGACCCATTTTGTATTTAGAGTTCGATCCCTTTGACAATAGATGTTGAAGTTTAAAAATATTTACTTCATATATATATATATATATATATATATATATATATATGCCTAAGAAGGCTTTCATTGTGTGAGTGGAAAAGATACATTGAACTAAAATTTACCACATGAAGAGAAAGGTGATTTGGCTGACAATTTAAATCCAAAGATTGCACCGCCCACCAATTTGAGGGTATTATTATTTTTTGAACAAATTAATGATAACAAAAACTGGTTGTTGATGTGTTAATTTATATGATTTGTTTTCCAGATTGAAGGTGCCTACTTAGCTGGTAACAAAAGCCTTAGCAATTGGGACATATTCACTCACATTCCAGGTAGTTTTCATTTCTCCTGATTTTTTTTCCGTTACTATCTTAGGAAAAGAAAATTCTTCTCATGGACTGAAAGTCATTTCTTTTTCTTTTCTTTCCAGGGAAAATCATGGATGGAAGTAACGGAGATGTTGCAGATGATCACTACCATCGTTACTTGGTAACCCCTAGAGAGCACAAAAAATAAATAAATAATGAAGATCATCTATTATTCACATTAAGATCATTTAAAAATGTGCCACTCAAATCACTTTTCAAAAAATTGTTTAGGATTGATGTAGAGGGGGATCGTCTACAGTTCAAAACCTCTCTACAGTCTGAACGATCACAGCCACAACCGTGGTATTCTCAAGATTTGAATTTCAAAACTTTAGTAATCAAATCCATGGTTGAGATTGTGATAAACCCTTTCGAACATGTAGAGGGATAGGAACTATAGATGATCATCCCTGATTGCTTTGGTAAAATGGGTTTGAAACATCCAAGGTCTGATTAGAGATTTCAAACCGTTAACAAACAACACCGACAAGATGCCTGACAAAGTGGTACTTAGGTTAACTTACAACCAAATTTGACTGGCTGGATATCCTCTACGACGCCTTCTTGAGTGCAGGGGCGGAGCCAGGATTTTCTCCAAGGGGGGGCAAGAAAAAAAAAATTGTTAAGAAGTATGAGTCTTTCATTGAAGGGGGGCAACCATAAATTGAAGGGGGGCAACAGCACAGGGCATCAGGATTTTGTATTGAAGGGGGAGGGAGGGTGTGCCTCAGGTACAGGATTTTTCAAATTTAAGGGGAGGCAATTGTCCCTCCTTGCCTCTATGTGGCTCTGCCACTGCTTGAGTGACAACCCGTAAGGCAAGACACAAGAGGATGAGACCCATTCACTTTTGGTGGTGATGGGACATCACAAAAGTTAATGAACCCCACCCCCTTGTGTCTTGCCTCATGGGGGCGTCCAGAGGATATCAACCCCATTTGACTGTTCCCTGTGTTCTCGCAATGTAGGTTGACATGTGTTTTTTTTTAATTTGAGAATGTGTTGACACAGGCTACAACTGTGCATTGATTGACACATAATGGGTTTTTTTTTACTTTAGTATCTCTTTACGAAGAAGACCTACTTTTTCATCTGAACACTTTTCCGTAAGTTTTTAATCTCAAACCCAACACATGTCAGCTTATCATTAGCCATAGACAATACAGACATATATATATATATATAAAAGCACCGTTTTAACCCTATGCACTCTTTCCCCACCTCCACCCTTTTTTATTTTTTATTTTTTTGTACCTACTCTTTCATTTAAAAACTATTGTATCAAAAAAAATAAAAACAAAGTGTTTTGCAATTTTAGACAAGCTTGGATTATGTGCAAATGAATTTTGGGGGGTGTTTATCACTTTTTGGTGCTGATGTGTCTGCACCTGGTGCCGTTTTCATGGTTCTCATGAAATTCATTCTCACCTAAAATTTTACCATTTTAGCCCATACACCCAACCTTTTGTGTGTGAGAACATCAGGGGACAGAAAATTTGGGTGTAAGAGATCCTTTTTCATAAATATATAATAGGGATAGTCGATATTATAATAAATACCCAATTGATAAAAGTCCCTATGTACTAACGACAGTGTCCATTGTCATCCTTTTTGGAGGTTTTTGATTCCCCCTCCTGAGTGTCCCATCAGGGGGGGGTGTTACACTTGATATCAGACCGTTAAATTGGAGATGACTGGATCTCTGGGGTGATATCATCTGCGACACCCCCCTGATGGGACACTCAAGGGGAGGAATCAATTCACTTTATGGGGATTTTTTATTCCCCCTAAGTGTCCCATCAGGGAGGGTGTCACAGATGATATCATCGCCTTGTAAACCTCCCAACGCACCCGTACACCAACTTCTGAAATTAACATTCCTCAGCGATCCCTTTGCAAGGAGAAAATATTTTTTTCTCTCCCTTAATAAAATCTACTCACTAAACAGGAAGACGTGGAGTTAATACACTCCCTTGGAGTAAATTCCTATAGATTCTCCATATCATGGTCTAGAATTCTTCCAAGTAAGTTACTGCAGTAATTCTCTAAAGTTATCTTCCTTTCATTTTAATCCACACCTTTAAATGGAGATTACATGGAATTGAGAATAAAATTTCAATCTTAATCACTAGGGGGAAGATTTGGGGAGGTTAATCACGTTGGAATTGAATTCTACAACAACCTTATAAATGCCCTCTTGCTAAAAGGTAAAATCCCAAATTCTTTGTAAATTTCTTACTTCTCTTAAATATGCATATACACATTCAAAGCACACGTGTCGTGCATCCGGATTAGGCCAGCAACTTTGAGTGGTCTGACTCTTGGCCGACTGGGATAAGTTCGCAGTTCGCACTAAGTTTGGCCAAGCCTTATTCAGTCCAAATTACCTGGCCCTGCTCAGTCCGAACTTCCCTATATATCGTATCTACTATATAAATAATTATATGATTACATGCACGGCAGATTGTATCTGCCTCCCTTATTTACGCTAACTTCCACTGGGGGTTAGGGGGCCGGGCACATCAGCCCTGAAAAGTGATTCATGCCCCTCAAAAAAGTGTAAATCACTTTTCGGTGCTGATGTGTCCATCCCCTGACTCCGGTGGAGATTAGCGTAAATAGGGGAGGCGCGGACACAAACCCTCATAGAATAAAATGTATTATTTTATAAATTTAATGGTCCACTAGCACGAACTTGACCAAAAGCCCACTTTTGCAAAAAGGGGGCTAAGTGACTTCAGGCTAGCCTTGGCCGGACTGACCCAACCGCCCAATCGAGCTTGCAGAATCAATACGCCAAACTAGGACCTGGTCAGAAAGGACCTATCGTACCATGCTTGAAGCTTAACCCCAGACTTACCCGGGCTCGTGATGGGCTTTAACTTCAAGTTCATGCCCTTCTGCTAAACAAAGAACCGAAGTCCACCCAAAGGCTTGTCTGGCATTTGTCCAGCTGGGCCCAGGACATGATTTAGAAGGATGAAATTTCTATTTTTTATCCTTCTAAATATTCTCTTCTACTTCTATTGCTGTACTCAATATCTTCAAATTTTTATTAATTTTGAACTACTTAATCAATTAGACCGGTTCAACCAATGAAACTGTAATAAAAAACCATGGTTACACCAATCTGAAAAATAATTATTTTGTGCTTATAACATCAAGTAAGTCAGGGTGATCAAGCCACTGCAGATCTCAAGTGTGTGCATGAGTTTTTAAAGTTAGAGTTGCAAACTTCAAAATACGAACTTAACCATCAGTGTGCCCCTGGCTGCGATATTATGATTTGATGGTCAGTAAACATACAAATATAAGGATTTAATGGTTTACCTTGTATCTATTTTTTTTTACCAGGTATAAAACCATTTGTTACATTGAACCAGAATGATATTCCTCAAGAACTTGAAGAGCGATACGGGTCGTGGTTGAATTCACAAATACAGTAAATTTCTCTCCATTTTATTTTTCTTCTTGTTCATGCTTCATGGTGGTACGGTACCTAGTATTGGTTGTTCAGCTCTGTAGGGAAGAAAACCTATATTAAGCAACATGTACGTACGTACATGTAATTTGCATTCCCTACCTATCTCTTCATAGGAAAATATTGGCATTGAAGCTTGCTTAGTAAAACCAATTCTCATTAATTATCTTTGACACCGGTCTAACGTAATTTGCAGACAAGATTTTGGATATTTTGTGGATGTATGTTTCAAAGCTTTTGGTGATAGAGTGAAACATTGGAGCACATTCAACGAGCCAAATATTATGGTAAAATTAGGTTACTTCACTGGAACATACCCGCCCAGCCGTTGTTCCGAGCCTTGGGGCAACTGTCCATCAGGGGATTCCGAGATAGAGCCGTACGTTGCAGCACACAATGTAATATTATCGCATGCAACCGCCGTTGAAATCTATAGGAAAAAATATCAGGTACAATTTCATGTCACCTTACATATGTGTAACTTTTTTTTTTTTTTTTTTCTTTCTTTTGGTAATAAGTGTTAATTGTTTAGAGAAAGGAATACATGCATTAGAATGAATTTGTTGCCAACTACATGAAATGTATAGCTTTGTTTTGAAATCTTATATAGAATATGATCTTTTGATGATTCTCATTAGATTAAACAAGGAGGTATGATCGGGATTGTGATTTGCTCCTACTGGTATGAACCCCTCAGAGATATTCCAGCAGATCGTTTGGCAACTCAACGAGCTCGGGCTTTCGAAATTGCTTGGTAAGCAAATTCACATCTTTCAGGGTATATGTTTATAAACCGTGGGCTACAATATACCCTGAATTTTCTAACTCAAAACTGATTTTTTTCTTTAACAACTTAGGATAGTGTGGTCTTCAGCTTGGGTTTAATGACTTAGAAGAGGCTTTCGTTTGGACTCTTAATAAATAGTAGCCCTGTTAATTTCATGTACCTTGGACAATTAATTGGGGGCATTTAGATGCAAGGTTAAACACATTTTCTCTATCAAGAAGTGCAAGCTTGTAAGCAGACTTGGAGTTGGTTCCAATTTTAGATGAATATGCAATTCCTTGAATATGGGAGGCTCAGACTATCTTCAAGAAGCATTTGATGCGGCTCTAAGCTTTGAGTTGAGTTTTGGTTAATTAAAATTTAAACTCCTTGGTAATGTTACTACCTTAACAACATCGTCCATAGATATATCCATCATGGTGTAATTCCTTGATTATTATATGTCTATCGTTTACGTTCCTTACTACATTCCCTTTTATTTGAGGTTTACAGGTTAATGGATCCCATAATTTATGGCGATTACCCCCCTGAAATGCGCCAAATCCTGGGTTCAAGGTTACCGGTGTTTTCATCCGAGGAAAAGAAGAAGCTAGAGAACAAGCTAGATTTTATCGGAATTAATCATTACTCAACTCTCTATGTGAAAGACTGTTTGTTTTCTCAATGTGATTCCCGTGATTTGCAATGGGAGGCTTCTGCGTACCTCACTGGAAAAAGAAATGGGATCCCTATTGGAGATCCAGTAAGAAATTAGTTGTTATACTAATAACAAACAATATTGTTTAAACATGCATATTAATAAGAAAAGTGTCTAAATCTTGCAGTGGGTTACCCAGCCCAATTTGCAGGCAGGAAAGTTTGGTTGATATGAGGTTGCGACCAAAGGGTTGGAGATGGGTTCAAGCCAGAGTTGGTAGGCTGGGCTAAGCATCTATTGACTTTGGCCTGGCCTATCATAGCCCGAAGAACACACCTGGCCTTGGGCATAACTGTGTCTGTCTGGACCCTCCAAGCCTCCACCCTCTTAGGTCCCTCTTCCTCAATCTCCCATTTGGTGGTTACTGGTGTAGATCATATCTTTGAGCTTGATTAACAAAGGCTGTGTTTGGCAGCCACCTGTAATTAAATAATTTCATTTGAGTTTTCCAGGGCATATGTAGCCAAAAAGAAATGGATTGTAATGAGCTATCTTAATTCAGATTTGTGCTTGATAACATAAGTCATTTAATTTTATAGAAAAACCTAAGATGCATGATTTTATTTTTAATTTTAGTTAACAAATTAATATAAATTTGAATGAGTTCATTACGATTCATCACCTCATGGCTACATATGTCTTGCGAATTTAAAATGAAATTATTACATTATAGGTGGCTACCAAACCAGCTATAATAGATTTGCTCCTAATAATGTTTTCATTTCCTTTCTTCAAGACGGCGATGCCAACCTTCTATGTAGTTCCTTATGGTATGGAAGATGTAGTCATGTACTACAAAGAAAGATACAACAACACACCAATGTTCATCACAGAAACTGGTATGATACATTATCCTGTCTTCACAAGATTATCTACTACTCGGCAAATTGTTCAGGACCATCATGTCAATATCGTTTTTTACTTCTTCAGCCAAAACCTTAACAAATCACACTGATAAATTGTTCTTAACCATCTGAATCCGGTTAGCTCCCTGCATATTGAAGATTTACAAAGCTTAAATATGATACTTTGTCCGTAGGGTCATTTGGGTGGTAAAGAGCATCTGAAAATCTTAAAATAGCATCTGAAAATCTACTAGAAAACATATGTATTTTGATGCGTGTATATGTACATAAATATGTTACTTTGTCCGTAGGGTATGCACAACCCGATGCTCCCATGGAAGAGTTGCTCAACGACACAAGGAGAATACAATTCTTGAACGATTACTTGGCTTACCTAACCGTAGCCATGAGGTATTTATTTGTACATTTAAAATACGTATGTCTTATCTTGATTTATTCATATTATTCTTTTCCCATGAACTGCTCCTACACATGCATAATGCATCTACACGCACCCTCATGTGCACTCGCAGACATGGAGCTGATGTGAGGGGCTTCTTTGTATGGTCTCTTATTGACAATTTTGAATGGCTATACGGGTATACATTGCGGTTTGGGCTTTATTACGTGGACTACCATACACTTGAGAGGACTCCTAAACTATCTTCAATGTGGTTCAAGCAATTTCTCAACACAGTGAAGTCACTGAAACAGAATGGCAGTGACTCCAAAGGGCAACAATTACAGTTGACCCTCTAAGGTTAAACGATAATGGTGCGGGTAAGAAATTAATACCATGTTGATTTCAATTAATACCTTGTTAATTCTAGTTTTTAAAGTCGTATGTCTATGACATACGATGTTATGTTCATAGTTGTATTGTATCCAAACTGCTGTATTGTTATGGTTGTTTTAATTCTTTGCTATACTGTGCTTCTACTAGTGAGAAAGTTGGTCCCTTGATCGTATATATTATTAGATTTTATTTTTTATAACGGTTTTACAAATTCATTAGAAGAGATGGAACACCTACATGATGGATGGTTGTTCAAGTTACAAGGGGAATCTCTTTGATTAGAATTATTTGGGCCTGTTTGGAGGCCATGTGTTTGGCTGGTCCTCACTTGTGCCTCATTGTATGTGCCATTCACAAATGACCCATCAGTAAAAGGTGGGTTTGGTGCCATTCAATTTATGCTGTTTCAGTCTTGGGCCCAATGTTTAAAACCTCGGATCGGTCCAGTATCGATCCAAGTTAGTCGGTAACTCGTTCCCAGTAGTTACTAGCTAGTTAGTATAAAAATATATTAATATTTTAACAAATTATTATAAATACAATAAAAATAGTAAAAATATAGAAAAATGAAATTTTTGATAAAAAATACAAAAACAAAAATGGATGATGGAAGAAAAGGTGGAAGACTCAGAATAGAGCAGACTAGATCAAAGACAATTAGAGACGGTAATGTAAAGTTTTTAGATTTCCACAATGGGTTTAACCAAAGGGTATTGTGGTAAAAAATGGATTAACCAAGCGATTTCCTGAAAAACTTGTCCAAGTTACTCGGCCAAGTTTCCCAGTTAACTAGCTGGTTTTTAAACACTATTTGCGTGGGAAACCACACTTTCCTTATTTTCTTGTGCAAAACAATGGAGGAAAATCAAAAAGAAATAAAATGCAAAATATAAATCACACGAAATAGCAAAACAAACAACAAAAGTAACACACCATACTACACCAAGATTTTTAATGTGGAACACCCTAAAAAGAACCATAGGACATTAGTCCAACAAAATATTTTATTATTAATATAAAATGGGTAAAAGGTTGGATCTCAACAATACAAAGAAGTATAGTAAACCACAAAGTTTTGAAAAGAATGACCCGGATTTGTGGGTGTTAACAATTCCAAAAGAAACACCAATCTTCACACCTTCTTCATATTCTTTTATTTTTCACCAGAAGAAACCCTCAACCACAGAATAATCACATACAAAAAACTTGTTACTGCTATTTCTATGATCACCCAAAAACAATGAAGAAAAGACCAAATCCAAAGAGGATACATAAACTCCCTTTATCTTCTTTCTTGCTTTAAAGAATAATCTTTTCTCTCCTACGTTTTTCACTCTTTCAACTTCTCTTCTTTTTTTTTTCCTTTTTTTTTTTACTTTAGCAAGTGTCAAAGGATACTTTTGCCCCCATGGTTGTGAGTCCCACCTCCCGACTCGTGAGGAGGCTCCACCCTATCCATGTCTGCAATGCTACAACATACTTTATGCTTTACATTTGGTAAAGCCTTTGTCATCATATTGGAGCCATTCTTGTCGGTGTGAATCTTCTCTAGCAAAAACATCTTGTTTTTTAAAACATCATATATCCAATAGTACCTTACATCTATGTGTTTGGACTTGAAATGAAATGTTGGGTTTTTACTAAGGTGGATGACACATTGAATAACATACTAACTTTGTTTTAAAGCTAGTTGAAAGACCATCTTCATCCACAACATCTCCTTGCAAACTTCTGTAATAGCAATGTACTCGACCTCTACAATGGACAAGGCCACTCATTTCTATAACTTAGACTATCATGACACTACTTCATCTGTAGAAATAAATAGATATACCCTGTAGACTTTCTAGTGTCAATGTCTCCAACCATATCTGTACCTGTATAACCTTCCAAAATAGGTTTACCAACACTAACACATAAGCATAACTCTAATGATCCCTAGCTTGAGGTACCTAAAAATCCACTTGATTTTTGCCCAAAGCTTTATATTAGGATTGACAAGAAATCTGCTTATTGCACCAATTGTATGTGCTAGCCTTGTATAAACTATAACATACATTAAGTTTCCTACAGCTAATGCATAATGCATCTTCTCCATTTTTTGTTTTTATTCTTTACTTAAAGGGCTTTATTTGGAACATAGCTTGAAGTGAGCACCAAATAAAGAGCTGATTAGCTTTGCCTTATCTATGTTGAATCTTTGAAGCACATTTTTAATGTACCTTTCTTGTGAGAACCATAGCTTCCTTTCTTTCCTATAGAGAAAAATCTTCATGCCAAAAATCTAGTTCACTGAACCTAACTCTTTCATTGCAAAATAGTTTCTCAGCTCATTTTTCAATTTGTCAATCTTATTAGTGTCTTGTCCAACAAATAATATGTCAACAACATAAAACAATAAGATTATAAAGTCACCATCAAGAAAATATTTAGTAAACATACAATGATCTAAAGTTATTCTTATGTTCCCATGATCCATAATAAATGAATCAAATTTCTTGGACCGCAATCTTGGGGCTTACTTCAATCCATATAAGCTTTTCTTTAGCTCACAAAACAAGTGGTCATTTCCTTGGACTTCAATCCTTCTAGTTGGTCTAGATAGATCAATTTCTGCAAATCACCATAGAGAAAAGCAATCTTGATGTTGTGTTACTCAATCTCAAGGTCTATGCTTGCAGCCAAACCCAACATGACATGTATTGATGACATTTTCACAATGAGAGAAAATATTTCATCAAAATTAATACCTTTTTTCTATCCCCCTCCCTTCACAACTGTGGGCATCATGGAAAACCAGATCTGCCCATTTCGTAGGATATGATGCTTGGCCAATTGCATGCTAGGGCTTTGGGTTTGGAGTTGCCACCAACTCTAATGTTTATAGATGGAGTTGGACATCTGTTTCCTTTACTGGGGGAAAGGAAGGGTGCGGGCCTTGGGGCTCAGGCTAAACCCATAGACCTAGGATGACTCTTGGACTGGTCTGGGTCTTTTTAGAGATTAGGGTAAGTTGTTTGGTTGTAATTGGAGAAGGTGTTAGGAACCTCAATTACACACCTTTTTAGGGTGGTTCTTCTAACCTAGCAATATTTGAATATTATTATATGGAACCAGATAAATGTGATTTTAGCCTTTTCTTTTCAATACGCCTGGACTCCTGTCATATGCATAAATTTTATTCTAAAATAAAATTTAGGCATATGACCTGAAAATATCCCATAGTGGGTCCTTTTGTGAATAAGGCTTAATCTGGTATTCCATAGGTTGGAACAGAGGCTTTCTATTGTTCTAGAAGTGTGAGGGATTTATTCCTGCTTCCTGATTACAAAAAAAAGGGGCGACCCAGTGCATGATGCTCCTGCCAATGCGGGGTCTGGGGAGGACAAGATGTACACAGCCTTACCCCCATTTCTGGAGAGGT